>WEKY01019604.1:796155-840049 GCA_013390045.1 Picathartes gymnocephalus | reverse complement strand
AAGCCATCCACATGATGAGCAACAAAGCAGACCAAACGGCATGAATTTTGTGGCTACCACCACAAAGTTGTCAGAGTTTTCTCTGGCACCAACGTTTACACAGCCCTTCTTTTCCCATCCCTCTCTCTACAAATTATCGTTGCTAATTACTCGTATAAAATTCCCCAAGCCCATGTGAAAAAACATTTCTTTATTAAGAAATAGTAATTTCTTCCAAAATGTATTTTTATCTAGTTCAGGACACCATCCAAGGTCAGAACCAGCCACTCCAGGAGAACACAGCGCGGTCCACTGCTGCCCTCTGCAGATTTTAAAGGGAAAGTCCAGCGCCCTTCTACAAGTTTTTGATTTTTAGCACATGTCAAAACAAAACCAGCTTATCTCTCCCTTACTGGTCTTAGCATGCTTTCATTCCGTATCACCTCTTCATTCCTTCTTAACTCAGATTTCATCTACACCAAACCAGAGCAAGAGGTTTATCTTTTTTTTTTTTGGTAATAAAAAAGCACCCATTTAATGAAATTGGTTCAGCTGTCCCTAACAGACAGCCTTATTTCCACTTTAGAAGCATCTGATTTGCCTGCCTTTGACCTGCTCAGAATGGACATAAAGCAGAATTTAAGCATGTTCACACAACCTTCTGAACCAAACGAATTAAATCCTTTTAGCATCACGTTTACATTGAACACATAACTCTCCTCTGCAGGCCAGGGGAGTTGACAAGGGATTGCTTTGAGAACAGCTGGAACAAGTTAAGATCTCACTACCAGCAACATTTCAAACCAACGCAGCTGATTTTGCAGTGAGGCAGATTAGAAGCACTCGCGTTATCTGCCAGCACAGCTCAGCCATAAACATCACAATCAGGGGCTGAAGTGCAGCCAGAAACACCTGGGTGCAGATCCAGAGGAAGATCCCTGTTACAGCTACTCCTTACACTGTTACCTCATTAAAAGGGGGGGAGGGCGTTTTTAATTTCTAATCATGTTTTCTGAGCCTTCAAATTACTCACAGATGGCCTTATTCCTACAAACTGAAATGTAAACTTTGACAGAAAGCTGTGATTCTCCACTTCAGCTGTCAGTGGAGCAACAGAAAGGAAAGGCTGCAGTGAGTGACTCCCTGGACAGGTCTTTCTGCAGGTCCAACAAAGACAAAGGATTAAAGACCAAAAATCCACTGGACACATCTTTTACACCAGCTGACCTCACTTTGGGTCAGACCAGGGGACATTGCTGAGGCTGCAAAGACAAATTTTTCACTTCCTCAGCTACAGTTGTTCTTCGGAGTCCGTACACTAGATTAGTCAGAGCTACCACCAGGCATCCTTTACAGCTATTAAGGCCATTTAATTTTTCAAAATGATGAAAACGCACCAATGCAGATTGTGAGTCTGCATTTTGGCCCTTTTAAGCAAGGAAGATAATCAGATAATCCAGAAAAACGCTGGAATCCCTTTGAACTGTGCATTCTCTGTGAAGATCACCTTCAGAAGCAAAAAGTTGTAGGTGTTTTCCTGTTTCTTTCGCAAAGACCCACAAAACACTGCAGCAAACAAAAGCCAAGGTTTATACTCAAAAAAAACATTATATTAAAAAAAGCAATATAAACTAGATTTCCTATGGGCCTAGACTCTATGCCAGTTTCTCATAATTGTAGGAATAATTTAAATGCCAATAAAGTAAATGTTAATAAACAAAACTATTGCCTTCTTATCTTAATCTGTATTTTTTAAAGTTTAAATATTGTTTAATCTCTTCAGTAAGAAGCATGCTAAAGTAGAAAATGAACTCAAAACAGAAAGTTGGAAAGAGCTTACACTTTCATCATAAAAACAAGGCCTTTTTTTTTTTTTTCTTTTTATTTGGTTGGAATCAATACTGAAATAAGATTCCTACTAGAAAATAGCTTTTTCAGGCACACTAAATATCCCTTGGTTCAGCAGAATATTTAATCCCCTTTGGATCAGGCACTTGGATTTTCTTAGATCATGCTGAGATAACAGCATTCTGCTGTGTTCTGGCACCATAAAATCCTTGCTTATGAAAATAAAAGAAAAATACGGCCTCTCTGGGAACATACATCTCTGCACTACTTTTTTCCACAGTTTAGACATTGTAGTCTCAGAATCAATTTTTGCACAGATATACCACACTCTCTTTATGAGTCATGGCAAAAGCTCTCCCGCAGCACTATTTAACACGGGCCAAGAGTACACAGGACTCTTCAAAATGATGATGCTTTCAGAGTCTTGGCTCAGACTCCAGCGCACGCTGGGCGAGTGCCAACGAGTGACTGGAGTCAAACCCCTCCGACAGCACCATCTAGTGAAAAAAAGAGAAAATAAACACATGCAAATTTAAACAGTTTTCACTGCATTCTGGAAACGAACAAAAGGCCAATTCTCCCCTAATCTCCCATTACAACTGCATTTAGGTATAGCTTTCATCAAGGCTCTTTGCCTCGTGAAGTGTGGTGACAAGTAGAGAGAGATTCAGCAGCTAATTGTGAGCTTTTTGTCTAAATCTGGAACACCACTTGGAACACATATAAACTTGCCCTTGTTTATTTTTCCAATGCTAAGCTTGCGTTTTTCTTGCTTTTATGAGAAATAGAAGCGTTTTTTAAATGCTTTAAAATTATCGAGACCATAAAATCTTCTGTTTCGTGCTATGCTAGTGGGAGGTGGTATTTCAAGACAAGCAGCTCCAGAATAAAATCAAAACAATACACACATATAATCTCAACAATTTTTTTAGCTTTTATTTTCATATTATTGTAATATCTTGTATGACTATATTAGCGAAGCATGAAATTCTTTTTCATGAAAAAGGGCACACTCAACTTCTATCTGTAATTTCAATGTGACCAGGTTCCCTGCTTTCAAAAAGACTACCTGCTGAAATTATGCAGGTGGCTCAGATCTTTCTCAGGGTCAGAAGCAAATACTTTGGCTATTTGGAGGAAATAAAGCAGTATAGCTATTAATTGTGAGTGCTTTTAATGATCTTGTTTAATCAGTTTTCCAGTCAGAGGAACAAATTCTGTTCTTTTCCCAATGCATATATTCAATGCCACTCAACTCCAGTTTCATGGGATTACTTGAGGTCTCAAACCACAAAGTATCTACACCGCCGAAGTTCCTCCATTCTCCCTGCCCAGTCAAGCCCAAGCAAAAGCCATCTTAAGGATTTCCATACTCCTGGTAGGTTGCTGGTACACTGCTGCTCCTTTGAGCTCTCTCTCATTTAGTACTAGTTTGTCAATCAAGTTGACTGCCCTCCTTTGCTCACCTACAACGATAATGTTACCTACTTGAATTGTCTGGCTCCAAATAAAAATCATTACTGTCAAATAACTAAAAATCCTGCTGTAGACACAACAAAGAAATTAACTCCTACTGCAGAGCAGTAGAAAGTGTGCTCTCCTAAGTTTTCATTTCTCCTTACACCACCATTTGGTTTGGAAGCTTGCACTCTGTCTTTTCCTGTTTTGTGTCTTAATCCCTACATGGTTTACACTTTATTTTACTTCCTTCTTTTCATTTTGCAGTCTCTCTTCCACCAGTCCTCTGTGATTAAATCTCCCCCTAAGAATTCAGTTACATCTACTTTCGACAACTTGTAATGATATCTTAAAGTCAAAGAAACATCTCTTAAGAAATAATAGGAAATCTCACTACGTAGATGCCAACAGGAACAAGATTATGACATTTACATTTGTGTTTCAACTCCTTGGAAAGTCCCACCTAAACTGGATAGAGCAGAGAGCAGATTGGCCCATCTACTGCTTTGGGCTGATGGCTCCCCATAATCCCCACAGGTTTCATCAAAGTTACCACACTTAATCCTTTAAGAAAACAATATCAGACTGTGCCAATATTGAACAAACAGACAACTGCTTATTTCCCATAAAAACCATGGCAGCAGGATTTCAATTTTAGAAATTAACCACAGTTTTTTCTCACTGCGTAGGGCAGGAACACTGATACGTCGTTCACCAATTCCCTCACTACTTAGAGAGGTAGATAATACAGAACAGTAGAAACACACAATGCATACAGGATATTACACACACACTGTGTGCAATCCTGAATGCTTTGCACGCACCTTACACTGCCTGTATTACCCAGATACAGGCAATACATGCTGCACACAGGATGAACAAACAAAAACGAGCTCCGTGTTGTCACAGGGTGGGGGCAGGCAATGAAACCTTACTACTTACGTTGTCACTAGAAGTTGTTTCACTGAGGCAACACACATGTAAAACATTATGATATATTGCAAAGATGAGCGAGACATTACCAGAAGCTAAATTCATGACAGACATTGGCTGAAGTTATGGGTAAAAAAAACCTTCTAGTTATGGAGTAGAAAACCCAAAACAAGTTAAATCTGTACAGAAAGAAAACTCGAAACAACAACAAAAAACCCAAACAAACAAACAAGGTACTGAATGCAGAAATAAATGTATGGATGCTCTTAGCTGGCACTAATTATGTTACACTTAGGAGTTCAAACATCTTGCAAGTTCATTAAAAATAATATACCAAGAATGAAGACACTACATATAGAAACAGCGTGAATGACACTAAATTTGTTATATTCTTATTCTTACAGCATTCATATTAGGTATAGAACCTCAGCCTATTTAATAGATAAATAGACAAAATTTATTAGAATTGATGGGGGTCTTAAGTGAACTTTTTCATGTGAATATTGGTAATACACAATGATATTACTGGAGTAGCATTGCTACAATATCTGTTTTGAACAAATATTTAAATTGATAGTTAGCATTTCCTCAATATAGTGTGATAGTGTTTCCACAAGTTAAATAATGGTCATTTAATAATAAATACAAAGAAATCAGTGATTTAGCAGGAGGCATCCCACTACTGATGTAAACAAATTTATAAAATTCTGCACGTTTAAAGTCATGCCTCTCCAACCTCAAAACTAAGGCTCTTCAATGAAATCTAAGCTAGGTAGAGCAAGTTGTCTTAAAGTCAAAGGACATACACGAATTTTCCACTTTTGAAACAAAGCTGGATATGACATCAACTACATGAAAGGACTTCTGCTTACTTTTTTCCCCTGCTATATCCACGTGTCAGGTCTTCAAGATGGCTGAAAAAAGGATAAACCCAAGCAATAGGAGGAAGTCAAGCTTAATTACAACAGCTATACATGTTGGACATACCACAGATGTCCTCAGTATAGGCCACAGAGGGTACCACATCATTTTTGTGCTACCATGACTTTTGGTGTTTCTGTAGCTTTACAGACTCATTAGGGAAAAGAAGAAGAGTCTCTAAACTATTCTGTTCCATATGGAGTTAGCTCAGGAGATCAGAACTTGCACATTAAGAACAAACACACATCAATCACGTTAATGTCCACATACATACCATCCAAAATAATGTCCCTGTAGCAAGAGCTGCATACTGCTCAATTGTAGAAAGCACGCTGAAGATAAGGCATATCAGCACAATAAGGAAGCTGTAAATAAAAAGAAATTAAAAGATTAAAATAATGTAATGCAGTGTAATAAGGACGCATAGGGAGAACAGATAATTATGCCATCACAAATCATCTGTTTACACTGAAATGTCATTGGTATTGGATTATCCCAAAACACAGCTGGTAACTCTTGCATGATCCTGCTTCCTGTTGGATAGATTATTTCTCTTCAGACACTGACTTTTTGGGTTGGACATTATCAAATGAAACCACGCGTTGACACTAGCTTTAGCCTGCCTCTGAGAGTTGCTGTTTCCTGGCCCCTCATGAAAAGAGCATTCCTTGCTCTTTCCCATTGTAAGGACTACTTTAGTTGAATCACCACACAACCCCCATACATGTTTCAAATATTTGCCCTTCTGTTGATCCAAAGCCCGATAAACTAAAAAAAAAAAAACCCTAAAAAATCACAGCTAAGTCAAAGTTTAATAGGCTCTGCTATACTGTCTTTTATAATTGATCCCTAAAAGGCCCCAAATAAATAAAATCTGACATTTGGTATTTGAAACACAAACTAGGTCTGATTCCACCTAGTTCCAAAGTCCTACCATAAGCAGAGTCACCTACCACTAAACCAGGTTGATCAGAGCCCCATCCAGCCTGGCCTTGAACACTTCCAGGGATGGGACTGACACATTTGTCCTTAGGGAGGGGGTCCTGGTTCACAGCGTAAGATTTGGGACAGCCAGGGAAACAACCCAGCTGTCTGTAACCTCCCAGAAATCCTCTTTCCCCATCTTGGGAGCAAGGCTGCTCAGCCCTGCAGCCTCTGCCTTCAAGCCCCTTCCCCGAGCAACTTCAGCTGTGCCCACCAACCCCCAGCACTGCTGCTTCCCTTGAAGGAATGTAACACTTTTAGGAAAAAAAAAAAGAACATTTAAAACATCCAGACTGGATGCTATCCACTACACACTAGGCAGCTTCCAGTTCCAAAAGAATGGCATGTTTCTTTTAAAAACACAACGTGAGTAATCAACGAGACTGAAAACATCCACTTGTTAAACACACAGTTCGTTGTTCGGGCTATTTCTCACAATTCTCTTGAGACAAGCAACACCAATCTTTTGCACCCCACTGAAACTTGCTGCAAAATCCAGTAACTAAATCACGCATCCCGTCAAAAATCTCTAAAACAGTTAACCTTTTATTAACTAAAAAAAAAAAAAACACCTCAACAAAAAAAGAATTGACATAACGAACAAAACTGAACTCAAGAGAAGTATTAAACCAGAACATCAGATTAGCATAGCTCAGCTGAAGTCATCCAGAGCCTCTACCTTTATTCACATAAGCGAGCACTTCTTCGGGTGAATCTTTTGAAAGACCAAGCCCTCAAGAAAACAAAACTGTGTTAAGGTTGACATAAGCTACATCACTCAATGATTGCTTTGAGATACAGCATTTGCCAGTCCAAAGCACACACAGGAAAATGATGCCAGAACCACAAAATCATTAATGTTGGAAAAGACCTCTCAGATCAAGTCTGATCTTTGAGATTATCAAGTCCATCTTTTGAGATCATACTATGAAATAGTGGAGAGAAAGTTTGTAGGTAATTAAGCACAAAAATCAAATAGATAATGACATTAACGGGGTAGAGATTATCACGTGTCAATACAAACACCCATAAAAAATATACTTTTACTTAAGCAGATATAAGTATGTGAGTGTTTGATTCATCTCTAAAGTCTTCTCATTTTACCCTGTATCTTTAATTTTGGGCATTCCCAAGCACAAGTAAGCTGAGCAGACAAAGCAGGAGGATGCAAAGGTGAGTCAGTAATTTGAAACATAACATAAATATTCCCTGAGTGTCCAGCCCTTCTGTCTACAATATTCTCACCACTGCATAAGAACAACATACAGGACAACATGAACATAAATGGGTTCAGTTGCACGAAGACAGCTGAGGCTCTCTGGATACAAAGTCCAGTTTACGTAGAATTACCAGTTCAAAGCAAACAATGAGTTGCAAGGTACTATATCCCTTAGTAGTAGATATGTTAGAATGTTTAACTCACCCAACACGCGAAACCACAAGGGGGCAACAAAGCAAAGACTATCCTGTTTCTGTCCTTTTCCTAACCAAACACAAAACCCTAACGAGCATTGAAGTTGGAAGTTCACAGGCCGAAGTGGCAAAAACCATAAACTTAGGATCAATCGTTTGCCAAATCTCTTTGCTTGTTCCTACTGGAGAAATTGATGGCTGAGGTGTGGCATCAAGTGCCAGTCACTCCGCTACGCACTTTTATGGGTTTTCATGCACATGGACCCATTTCAGTCTTACCAATTTTTTTTTTCCACCCCTAGAGAAGCTCTTGCAATTCACTGCTGTGCTCTTTCCAGGCTGATCATGAGGCACCTTCATAACCACAAATACGCATTATGCCAAGCAAAACAAAGATGTTTGGTCAGGCACTGCTGCTTTATGTCTGTTTCTTTGGCATGAGAGAGATGACACCCACAAGGTGCCAGCGCAGCACCACAGCTGAGCTACTCACCCTGTCACACTGACACTGCTATTTCGCTGAGATCAATCGCACATAAGGAACAGAAGGTGCAAAATTAAGACATTAAACAAATATACGTGGTGTCCTCCTTCCTCTGGCATAAGCCTACTGTTTGTTGCCTTCCAAAACTCAGCTCTGTTTTTGTTTTGGTATTAGTGGCTCCCTCCTCCACCTCTTAAGTGTAAGAAGGGAGTGAGGCACCAGTAAAATAGAAAAACAGGAAATTTGGCACTACTTTTTTTTTTTTCCTTTCTCTTTTTTGACAGTTATCTTCTCTTTCTTCAGCCAGAAGTGGGACACAGATCCTCAGTTACTGCCTAGGCAGCAGATAGGTCCACAGGAGTTAGTTACAAACAACAGTTGCAGGGACAGACTCTGCCTCAAACTTGAATTTGCATATGCAAAAATCATCCAGGGGCAATTTAACTAGCCAGCCTCAGAAAAGCAAACATTACAATTCTCACACAATAACCTTATCACTCTTACTATCACTTTACTCTGATTGCTATTACTACATTAAAAACAAACAAACAAGCCAAGAAAAAAACCACAAAAACAAAACTTGTCTTGATATAGATGCTAAGCGAGTAAACTCTTCATCCAATCAGTAAATATCAGACAAACTAATGGGTGACTGACTCCACTCTGGTATAGTTTTTTTTAATATACATTTTTCCTCTAAAGGAGAGACAGCAAACACTGGAATTTCCTAAACTCTAGCAGTCAGACAGGGCTCCATCTCTTGCAAGCCCCAAGTCTTTTATCTCCTGAAACCCATTGCTTGTTTACCCTCCATGCACAACAAATGTGACCATCTTCAAGAAAGGAAGCAGAGTGATGAGTTCAGGCTCTCATCAGCTCTGATCTCACTGAGTGATTGTGGGGCCAAGCTAGCACTAGTGATAAGGAGATAGCCTGTGAAGTTTTTCATATTTTCTCTGCCAGGTTACAAAGTAGCATCCGCTTGCATGTAGATAAGTCTCATCTACTGCATCAGCATTCAAAAATACTTAGCTTTGTGGTTAAGTCATATCTAACAGTGCTATGGTTTTTTCTCACACCAAGAATTTTGCAATTGGCTGATCATCTCTGAACTTCTTGATGTGAAACCACAACACCACTGTTACAGCACTGTGGGCATTACAAAGCAGCAGATGCTTTTTTTCATGGACTCAGTTTTTGGTAGAATAGTACAAGGAGACCTGTGTCCTCTCAGACAGCACTATTTTACTCAAAGCCAGTTTCTCTGGTTGTCTTTTCAACTCAGTTTTCCCAGGCACTGCATAGCTGGTGGAGCCAGACCCAGAAGAAGAGCTCTCAGTGTGAATGGAATAACACCAGGGTGCAGTACACTCCAGTCACACTCTGAGCTCACCTACACCCCAGGCCTGTAAATGCACTTGGGATGTGTGTCTGTGCTACACCACTCCTAAACACAAAAGCATCAACACAGACACAGGTGTGTAGAGAGTTACAGGAGGCAGTGTCTGCACAGCTGTGTGCATGTAGGCAAACAATAAATAATAAATTTTGTCTTGTTTCATTATGCCAGTCAGACAATTTAGGTAATTATTTTGTCTTAAACAGGTCTGAGGCACCAGAGCATTTCCACTAAAGAATCATTCAGCAGACAAGGAAACACAGACAGCCAGCATATGTGCTGTATTTAGCAACAGATAGGAAATATATTAAGAGCTAAAGGTAGATTTAATGTTTTCTGACTATTCTAGGATATACTTTGACTTACGGAACAGACCTGTGGCTTTTTCCCTGACCTCAGTGGCTGCTGCAGGAACTTGACACATTAGAGGTAGTTATCAGTACTGTGCAGCCTTCAGCCCTGAGCTGGAGTTTTTTCTATATTTAACTATGATTTTTGAATATTAGCGTGTCTTTTTTGTGGCTTGAAACAATGTGTAGAATGATCAAAGGAACAATAAACCACTTACTGAGAGATAACAACGCTCATTTAGTGAATGTCACAGGTAGGAGAACTGATAAAGGTTTATAAAATATGTCCAGTGATATGACCAGGAACATTTTTTAAAAGGTGCATGAGACACGCTGGAAGTACTTACTCACCAGATTAATACAGTCTCATGCCCATGCAGCTGTTATCATCAAAACCAGTACTAAAATGCGGGTAGATTTCATTCCTTCTTGCAGTGTTTCTTACATACTCCCAGTGGGAGTCTTTCCATAAACCAGGAAGAGGTTGCAATTAGGCTATAAACTGAGCTGAAACCTTAAAAACATTTAATAGATGAGAAGAGACATGCAAAGTTCAGCTCAATTTATATAAAATTGAGCTCTAACCATGCAGGAAGACAGACAGTTTCTTTGTTCAATATCACTTATGAGCTACCATAAGTCAGGCTTTTCTAACCATTTTTATTCATTACAGCTATCAGTCTTGAAGATATCCAACTACTGGTGCCCTAGCATACGGGGAATATTATTTTAGCTGGTAACTGCTGGATCTGTGCTTTTTTTTGTTTGGCATGAGATCAATGGCTAGTTGCAGTTCATTCTCTGTGTCTACTGTAGAAAATGACTGTAACTAAAAAAGAAATATTCTACAAAAAAGGAAAATGTCTTTTGTGCGTTTTTGTGTGCTTAACATTCTACCTAAGTCCCCTTCTTGAATCTGTCTGCCCTTATTTTCACACAACTGGATTATCTTTCTTTGAATGCACAGCTGTTCAGTCACATACACTATCAGTCATCTATCCTATAACTCAAGGGATGGTTTTGTTTTGTGGGATTTTGTTAGTTTGTGGCTTTTTTTTTTTTTACAGAGTAAAGAACTTGTTTTTTGGTTTTTTTGCCATTTAAGCTTCTAACTGTGACAGGTTTCTTAAGCAAACAAAGTAACAAAGTTTAACCTCATCTAAGCATAGAGCTTTACAAGACCTGGAAAGATGACATTGAGAATGAACAATACAAATGTGCAGATTAACCTGGACAGACTCCTATCTTGATCAGCATAATTTGCAAGCTATAATGCTGCTGCATATCCAGTTCACGTTCATTAAAACATATGACAGCATCATTATTTCTTCTTTCATCCCCATGGCTTATACTTGTTGACGCTTTTCAGACTGGGAACTCAAAGGTCAATGGTATCAGAAAAGGACATTTTCATGCAGTTTTCCAGGTTACAAATACAGTTATTGCAATGAGGATTTAGATAGACAACTTCAGGTAAGAGACACACTGAAGACTCTTTCATTTTGTCATACATTCTGCTGCATTCCATGCCAGAAAAGTAACTCCCTACTTAATTTACATCAGGAAAATCCTCATGAAAGACTTCAACAGGTTTTTATTACTACAAGCCAACATAAATCCCTGACCACCTCACACAGTACCACAAGTGCAAACAAGAAAACATTCAGAACTAATCCATATCAAGTAATTTCTTACTGCAGCGAGGCACCAGGTCTTTGTTCTTTCAGTCAAGGTATTTTGGGATTGATTGTGAACCTAAACAGCATTGCTAGGAAGCTCATACAGGATGGGAATTTATCTTATGGGGTCATCATCAAGGTATAGTGTCAAGTACAAATACCAACTGATGCTTTTTAAAGTGAGAAACTCAGACAGGTTTGTTTTTTAAAAAAGAATCAGGACTTAATGAGGCAGAGAAAACTAACAGAAAGCTAAATAAGTATTTAATCATCCAGATGGTGGACACCAGAGGTCCTCCATCACTTACCCATTAAAAAGTTTGTAAGAGAATGGTCTAATGAAGGTACACAGTTAGAAAGAAGGAGCCCTGTGTTCAGTTCCTCTTTGCCCGTAATTTAAGCCAACTTTTACACTTCTAATAATGCATTAATTTTATTAACTACAGTAGCTCTTGATGCATTAGCATGAAAAAAAAAAAGAGGAAAAAGGTAGCAAGGCAACCTACACAAACCCTACCTGAAGATTAAATAAGGTTAAAAAATTATAAATATACAAATTATCTCAGTGTCCCCTCCCCCCCCCCAAAGAAAAGGGGTTTAAATCTCAGGCAATGCAGGCTCTTTTCATGGTTTTCCCTCTAAGGATTTGTCATCTTTTCTTCTGTTTTGTTTTTGAGGCAGGGGAAGGAAGGAGGGGTACATCCCCTCCCCATCTTGCAGCCTCTCGTGGCAGGAGGATGCCCAGCAGAAGGGGAAGTGCACTGGCACTCACGCAGAGAAGCATGATTCCCTCCAGGAACTGGCTACCAGTGTTTCCTGTCCAACACACACTTCCTCTCTCTCACGTCCAGCACAGGGCAAGCTCGCAGACAGGTCACTGTTCTCAGCTGTCACCTGCCATCAAAAACCCTGCAACAGCCATAATGAGAATGCTCTGTTTTTGTTAGCTTAGGTCTATCAGATGGAGCTTCCTGTTAATATGTACTTGTTCCAACTCCTAAGGCAAAGTATAGTTGGTGCTTCCTGAAGGAAACAATGGCATAATTTTTAACCAGCTTCAAGATTCCTTGTCAAAGAAATGCTGTCTTCTGGCTCCCATGTGAGAAAGCAGATTTATTGCACAAAAAAAGATCATATACAATACAGGGTAGTCTGATACTACAGAAAATAGGTTAACTATACAGCTAAATAGGCAAGGCTTCTCTCACACTTACCGGGCTCTTCTCAGAGGTTAAAGTCTGTAAAAATGATTTAAATTACGGGCAGAGTACCAATGCACAAAGCACACAATGAATCAAAAGTCATTTAGGATACAGCACGAGAATTATTGCAGGAAAGGCCTGAAAGGTCTTGGCAAAGGGTATGATTGCAGTAGAAATGCAAACCAGACGTCAAGATGCTTCAAGAGGAAAGGTTAGCTACTCACAAAAAGCAATGTTACTGCATCCTGCAACGAGGTATTGGTTCCTTTGAGAACAGGCATGGATTAACAGGAAAAAGGTGACAGGTACTGTGCAAAAAAGTGGAAAATGAACGCGCTACACTTAAAACAAGTGCATGACCAAGAGATGTGAATCCCTGGACTGCAGAAAATTTATCAGCCCTTCCCAGATAGTTCACAACAAGCTTCCAGCGTGCTTCATCATTAACACGAAACCCCAACATGGCAACATGACAGCCGTGGAAGGGGTGAGTTCACGTGTGCAGTAAGGGCATCACCCAATACCAGAAACCAAAAGAATTTTTGCGGTTTTCTTTTACATCAGGCTTATCTAGGGGAAAATGTGTCATTTTTTTATCAGCCAGTTCTTACCCCTTTATCAGGGAGTACAGAAATGTTCTAGAAACTGAGTGCCACAATACAAGTAAAACTTGTTTTGTAGTTGGAGTTTTATACAGTCATTCTGAGCACTCACTGCGCCACTATCCCACTTTTCTTGTAAGAGCAGATTTAAGGCAGCAGAGTTTAAATAATTTAGCATCCAAATATTAAAAGAAAATTACTGAAAGTTCTCAGACTATAAAATGCAACATCTGAAAAATTGCCAAGACTAGACTATTCCTCTGCTTTGCTGTTATCAAACCTAAATTAAACAAATCTTTCTGAATAAAATACTCTTTTTTAAAATAAATACATATAATAATTACTTTCCTTAAATATATAAGATTTCTTTAAACAAGTAACAGTATTTACTTGCAATGGTTTCTCTATTTTGGACTGGCTGAACACTATTTTGCTGGCTTCATCAGACAAAGTAATTCAAGAGCTCTATGTAGCACCTGGTTTTTTTTTTTTAATTGGTTCTTTCCTCCTTCTATTTAGTTTCATCACAGTTTCATGTACTGCTACAAATCACTTTGCCTCCCCCATGAAAGATCAGAGAACACTGTATCATGACTTCTAAAGCATATGCATCTTATAATCCTGCAGAAAACTGGACTTGGTCAACTTTTCAGCTCACAGACTTTTTGCTTAGGGACCAGCTTCTGGATGCTGCAGGTAACCAAGTAAGGATGCCATCCTGCCCCAAAGAAGCAAAACAAGGCAGAAGAAAAGAAACATTGCCTCCACACTGAAGGACAAAGACACTCTATCCCACAATCTTGTACAGCTGATGTAGTAGTGCACAGAAAGTTGGATGCTAATTGTATGGCAGTACCTATCAGGGCTATGGTTCTAAATGTTCCATGAAGAAATACCCACGTTTCTAGCTCTCTAAAAACCCCTCCATGACAGGGAAGCAAAATTGGTATTTTTGACAGCATCCTTTATTTTTCAGTTGTGAGTAGAGTGAAACAGTGAAAGGGACTAAAAATCAAAAGATAGATAAATATACAAATGGGGAAGAAGTAATCATACCTTGAGCTACTCACCTGGACAGATGGTTAATGTGATTTATTGCAAATGCCACAAAAGTGGTACCAGACCTGAGGCCTACCTCCTCACCTGATTCCCCCCAAATGCCTTTTTGAGCTGCTTTCTGCTAAAACCAGTGTGTCTGAAAGGCACTTCCATCAGCACTGGCAAGTAAGATGAAGACCGTGAGAAAGATCTGAAGCTGGGATAAGTGCTCTCACCAGGGTTTCCAATATGACCCTCTGCCTTAATTATTTAAAGGCACAGTTGACAGATGCTTTCACAGAAATCAGTCTTGTCATCGAGGTTTTCCACATTCAGCTCTTGGCTGCACTTTTCCAGGGGCACTGGGGGGAGAAACATGGCACCCTCCGTGTGTTATAGCTCAGAAACAAGGAAGAGAAACTACATGACAGGTTAACATTCCTAAGGTGAAAGCAGAGGAATTCAGCAAACAGATGTATTTCCATTTCCAGGGGAGAGAAAGTATTTGCTGAGGGAAAGAGGTGACACTTGAAAGCTATGGCAAACTTGACTTTTTAGTTTGCTTTAAGCATGAGGGAAAGTTCAAGTGCCCCTGGAATAAAAGAATGAAGAGGGTCTAGAAAGCCGCATGCAGCTTTTAATTTTATGGTGACAGAGCCTTTCTGTAAATACAAAAATCTCTATAAATACATGCCATGAAATACAGGAATGCTTAATACTCCATTTCCTCAAAAAAGCCTAAACAGATTAAATTTCCAAAGTGAAATCCATGCTGTGCTTAAAGAGCTTTAGCTTTGTGCCCTCACCAGACAATAGACAATTTTTGAAGCTCAAAATTATGAGGATAATTATTTCCATTACTCCAGCAGTCAAGTTGGCTGTTTGTGGAAATTCCAATTGTCTATCACAAGGCTAAAAATTCTGCTGTATCATTTGAACTCGCTTGCCCTGAATTAAACGATAACATAAGGAGAAAACAGTTCAAGAAAGTTATAATCAGTTCTGAGGCCTGCATCCAAGAGGCACTTCAAGGTGACTTAGTGTCCAAAACACATTTCAAAATGGGACTTCAGGCTTGAACACTCCACTAGGAAAGAAGTTCCTCGTAAGAGAAGTTAAGATGAAGCAGTAAAAGATGTTAGATGCTTCATACATCAAACTTTACGGGAAGGGCTCCTAATCAGGAACATAGTGGCCCTATGTAATATAAAAAAATATAATCAGCTATTAACTGGACAACCAGCTCCGCTGTGGGTAACAGCCCCCAGCTGCCAGACGTGCACTTTACTCTTCACCTGCTCACACACTTCCGACTCTAAAAGCCACAAGGCATCTAAAGCATTTCTGGGAATAGTCTTTTGATGCTGCAGGAAAAAGAAACCCTATTTATCTTACAGTGAAATCTCATATTCTGTCACGTAACTTCCAGATCATGGATTTGTCAAAATTGATTAATGAAAAAAAACTGAGATTTTTTTTTGTGGCAACATCTGAAGGCCACAGCCTTGGGAGGGGAAAGCTACCATAGCAGCATAATTGTGATGCATCATTGCAGGACAGCATGAGGAAGCAAAAGTCCAGTGCCTGAGAGCACACTGCTTTACCTGCTATTCCAGTGTTAACACAGACATAAAATTATTTATGTTACAACTCTTGCTGAGGCATTCAAACTATACAGAGCAAGTGCCTGCTAAGAGAGTGCAATACATTTCTGAAAACAGTGACAGAAGTCAGAAAGAGGCAAAAAAAAATATTTTGCACATTGACTTGAATAATAAATGAAATTCCAATTAAATGTTAACATTGCAAGGCCCAACATTATACATAAAAGCTTCGATATTAAATAGTGTCAATTACATGGAAGAGAGCATGCAGCACATCTACAACATTAAGAAATCAAAAATTTTAAATTACACAAATTTAGGACCCACAAGAATTCTGTTATAAATAACAGAAAAATTTCGGGCCTTAAACCATAATATATATTTTTTCTGTATATTCCTTTCTAAAGTGTCAATATTTCTACGTATGTATTTAGTTTTATATGTGGTGCTGTGCAATGAGTAATAATAAACAAATTTGTAACACAAAGGTAAGTACAAGGGGGCAAGGTTTGATGGGAAGCAGACCTTGAAGGGTTCTCTCCTGGAAGTCATCATTTCATGGCTAAACTACCAGGAAATATCAAATGATGACTTTCTGTCAAAGTTCAGTGCCCTTGAGATTAAGCTGCCATTTCAATGCGTGTTCAGAATGTGTTTAAAATGTATTGATATGATCCACCAACATATTAACAACATCCATTCGAGTAACACGTGACCTCATGGCAAAATTATGCTCCAGGATATTACACTTGGCCCTGAACCACCAATCACTTTAAAGGAATATTAACAACATTCCAGCAGCATCCAAATCCCTAGGGAAACCACGGGGTCAAGTTCAGCCACCTCTGTGACACTGCACTCATATACGTCCTTCCACGAACACAACTGGCTGCCAGACACGATGGTCAATAAGGAACTCCCTGCTCATTTGCTTCTTGGGGTCTACTAAAATTCTAGCAGCTGACTATTCAATCATGGGAATTTATTGCTTAGAATCCTGGAGACTCTGATAGCACTGCACTGAGAGAGAAAAAGCAGGGTTGAAAGACGCAGAGAGCAACACCATAGAATCACCCATCAGGAATGCTGAACTTTCTGCTTTGCTTTTTTTTAAAGAAAAAAAGGATTTCTATGGTTATAACAAAAGCTATTAAAAGCAGCCTAAAATTTTGAAGGCACTTCTGCAAGTGCATCGTAATTAAACCATTACATTTCACATGCATCAAGTAATCAATAAAACCCCTCAGTGTAAGGATCAGATTTGCAGGTGCGTTCCTCATCCAGGAACTCAGCCATTATTCTTTTGAATAAAATTTTAACTTAAAGCACTGATCCCTTCTGAACATGTAGTTCAAGTTACAGTTACTAATTGTTTCTGACCAATCAATCCCTAGCAAATTCATAAACTACAAAGTTAGTCAAGTGGAAGATGCAGGATGCTTATTCTATGCTAACTGACAAATTTCACAGTAACTTAAAAGAGGCAAAAATTGTGATATGGAGGACATACTAGTCACCTTGTGAGTCACAAGACAAATAAAAGAAAATGACAAAGGATAAAAATAGTTTACCTCCCTTTTGAAACTGCAGCTTTAATGAAATAGTTACTTCTTACTTCCACATTATTCTAGAAACAGGCTTGCCCAGATTAAAGCACAACTTCATTTTTAATGGAATTTTTTTCAGGCTAAGTCCTATGGAGCTCAGAATTTCAGGCCTGACCATTAAGACTTTTTTTTTTTTTAAAGCTTAATTTCCTTGAAGTCCTCAGGACTAATTGGAGACCGAGGGGGGGATCAGAGGAGTCACCCTTTCTGTTTATCAGTGTTAAGACCCGACCTGCAATGATTAATATTGTTTTTAAAGATGCAAAGCACTTCAAAAGCTGCAGAAGACTGAGGAACACCAAAGTCATCAGTGCAGCCTAAGCCTGAAGGACAGAGTTTGATTACAGCCATTATTGAAACGGCACCTGTGCCATTGGAGAATACTTTTCTCTGCAATCCCACCTTCGTCAGTACAAACAAAAGCATTGTTCTACTCGGAAAGTCTTTGGCAGCAGAATGGGGAAAATAACAAAGTATCTCCAATGTCCATAACACATAACATTTGTTTCATAATCTGAATCATAATCTGATGGCGCAAATTAATTTCTTGACCAGCCGACAGGATATGCTTAATTAAAAGGGGAAAAAAAAAGTGTGGAAGGGAGCTTTTCTAATCTATGTACTCTTTTTGCTTCCCCAAGGAATTGCTGGGCAGATTCCTGCTCCACACAGTCTGCGTGTGACTTTCACCTGAAGCAACCCCGAATATCAGAAACTCAGAACCAGTGAAATCCTCTTGCTTTTATGTTTCTTAGATAGCGTTTATATTTTTATAATGTTTCTTAAATAAATACAGAAGATGGTGACACACATTTTGACTATCTGCTGCTCAAAGGGTCACAACCATAAAAAAAAAAGTAAATACCAAGGTGTCTTTCCCATAAAACAATCACTTTTTGAAAAGGTAGTTAGCATCACTGGTCTCAAATAAAATTTTAAAAATGGACCTAAGGACAACTAATTTATAAGCCTAATGTTTTCCAGATTTCCTTTTACATACTATTTCTCACTGCACAACAAATACCAAAATACTCTGAGATATCCTAATCAATTCTTAATTGGGAAGAAGAATGCAACTTCACATCATCCACCTCTGATACAAACTTATGGGAGAAAGATATTTGTAATAAAAAAAATATTTTTAGTATGACTCTGGCTCCAGACCTACATTTGAGCTCAGAAAAATCTAGTATTGCAGATCCACAAAAAGAGGGACACACTAGCAAACAAAATATTTAGGTTTGAGCACTGAACCCCCTCATAATATAGAGTTCAGCACAAAAAAATGAAAACCAAAAGAAACCAAACAAAAAAATCCCACAGTTATCCTGAACAGTGAGAAGCTTCATCTGAAACAATAACCCCTGAACTTTTAGAAGCAACCTATGAAGCTTCTGTGCCTTGCTCAAGTTGGCAGAGACGTTTCTCATTCACTTCAGCCACTTAACCATAAGTTAAAGTAGTATTATCACTCCCACAGTAGACAGTTCCAGAAACAGGCTTTTTAACCAATTCAAAACACCAGTTTCAAAGCTTATTGTTTTGTTTTTGGGACCAACTCCTTTACCTAAAAGTAATTTGTCAGACAAATTGCTGCTGCTCCCTGCCACAGTTAAGAGACAAGAGCCCAGGAACAGTTCGGGGATGGAAAGTGCCTCAAGTCAAGCATTCATAAGAGTCAGGGGAGAAAAAAGGTTCACTGGAGAAACGCAGGGGTGGGAGAATCGAGGCTCCTGAGGGAAGACTCCAGCAGATGGCCCCAAAGCAACAGCAAGGCTCAGCTCATGCACAACAAGTGCCATTCCCAGAAGCTTTCTGTACACCCAGCCAAGGCAACCTGAATCCCAACTCCTCTCAGGTCTGCTGGTACTGATGCATTTAAGAACACACAGTTGTTTTATTAAAGGGAGTAAAATCTTCATTTAATTTTGTTAATTAGTTAAGAACATAAGTCAATACACAAAACTAAATCTGGTCAGAAGTTCTGATCACTTAAATGGACATTTACTTTTTAAAGTTACATTTTTCCAAGGACAGTATTTCTATTTTTTATGGTTACAGAGCTGCGCAGATTTTCATCCATTGTGATTAAAAAAACTTCAAATCATTGTAGAAAGTATTTAGGCAGACATTTCCAGTGTATTTTAGGAAGATGTTTCCCCTTAATAGAAGGTCAGAACAAGGGTAGAGCACACATTTCATTACATGTCATTACTCACACACTTCCAAAGTTAGTCGTGTCAAAGCCCTTTTAAGAAACTTAGGTATGATTTCCCCTACAAGAACATTAAAAAAGCACATGCTTGAAAAGCAAGTGCCTTCCTTAAATCTATCCCTTCAGAAAATGTTTCACTAATGACAGCTGAAAAATCAAACTGGCCTTCCTCCATATGCAGGAAGGTATGCTTGGGCCCAGGGAGATGTGCTGATTAATGAACTTGCTGTCTGACTTGATAAAAAGAAATAAGATCCTAACTTCTCAATTTATTTCTTTTTTAAAGTGAGACAACGGTGTAAAGAGTTTCAGATCAGCAGATCACAGAATCATAGAATGGTTTGGGTTTGGAAAGGACCTCAAAGATCATCCAGTTCCAACCCCCCTGCCATGGGCAGGGACACTTTCCAGTTGACCAGGCTGCTCAGAGCCCCATCCACCCTGGCCTCAAACACTGCCAGGGATGGGCCATCCATAACTTTTCTGGGCACAAGTTTTAAAGAAATTCAGTAGTATCTAGTTCTCTTAATCTGCTTTTCCCTTAAATTCCAGCACCTTCTTATTCGCCAGCTGTGAACTTGTCATGCATGAAAGTCTGAGACTTCAAATATACATTATGAACCAAAAAAATTAGAGTGCTGCATAACTTCTACCCCAATATTCTTTCCGATCTCACAAAGCTCCCTTGTTCTTCCAGACTGACCTTTACTGAAAGCACACTGCATGCTATGTATTGTAACTCGGCAGGCACAGAGCACATGCTTTGGTCAGGTTAACACTGAAAAAGAAAAAAGAAAGTGGACGCCAGCTACTTTCTACTTCCTAAGTGCCTGCAAACTTCCCCTGCAGTGACCCATGGAGCAATTATGGTCTTCATTTGCTAGCAAAGAAAAACGAACAGCAGGGAGATTAAGTGACTTGTCCAAGGTCATGTAGCACTTGTGATGCAGAGCTGAAGTTAGATCCCCAAGGACCTGGCTTCCAAGAGCGAGTTTCACACAGCTGGGCCAGCTCTTTGCACTCAAGAAGCCAGCAGGCAAGGGGAGAGCAGTCTCATGTAAGTCACGCTGGGCAAAGACAGAAGTCAGCATCCCTGAGCCATTCCACAGTTCCAGTACAGCCACCACCAACCCTGGGCACAGACACTGCAGATGTTAAAGCAGAAAGGACAAAACTGCTGCACCCCCAAAAACCCAGCACACCCACCAGCTTGCTGGCCACCTCCCCTGGTGCCCAGCACTGAGCACCAGCCAGCTCAAAGGGGAAGGTCTGAAAAATTTGGACCATCCTCAAAGACAGACTCTGACCCAGTCCATATGCATCCCTGGTGCTCTCCTGTCTTCTGAGGAAGGGCTCCATATGGGGAGGGCAAACCCTGCATCCCCCACCTCAGCAAAGGGGTGACATCCTGCCTGAGGGGTGGGGGCACGGAGGATGTGGGACAAAGACTGAAACTTCGTTGGCCATGCCAAAGGTTCTCACCCTCATTTTTAACATCCATCTTTCCTGTCATGACAAGCTACGTAGCTGCTTAAATAGTAAGAAATTTGCATCTTCCTGAGGAGGCTTACAGACAAGTCACTTCTAAGCATGGGGAGAAAGTATTTCCTTGATAATTTCACTCAAAGGAGTGAAAGCAGAAAGAAAAGTTGCTAAGAGTCCCCAGCTTGAAAAAATTATACAGAGTGAATGATCTGAAGGCCTTACAAACCAAAGCCATCTAGCTTATACCTGAGACCAACTAAAAGTGGAAGACACTGATAATGATAACAGAATAGAAAAAGGGCAAAATCATCCAATTTAAAAAAAACCAAAAAACAAACCAAACATGTGCTCTATAGTAGAAGCATGTACATTTACAAGCAGAGCAAGGCTGCATTTACCAAAGATAAAACAAAGCAGTAACTCAAATATAAGATGGTAATAACTTATCTAAGTTTCATGTGCCAAAAGGGATGCAGAACCCTCTATCTCTCCTTGCATCTTATACAAGAAAAATAAAAATCTGTGTTGAAGATAAAACCCCATGTAACAATCTAGAGCATTAGGGAAGATCGGTGTTTCCTATCAGAGAGAAGTGTGTATGTAGCACTGTAGCCAAGTGATTTTTTGCTTTTATAAATACGTTGAGATTTAGCTAATAAAGGGTTGAAATGCACCATTCTTTGAAGAAGCTGTTTCTATTCCATTAACTTCCCAAATACCAAGGAGCTCTTAATTATCCACACAAGCTCATTGTTTGATTCAGGATTTTGTGTAAGCAGAGATCTCTACTTACACATAGATGAGGACTCACACCACTGCAGTGGTCACAGACACAGATCCCTTTGCACCACTCAGTCTCTGCAGCAACACAAGTCCTCACAAGGAGCATTCTGGACTGAGATAAATTAATTCTTACCTATTATAAGGCAGCTAACCTCTGCTGAGGCTTCATTTGCTTCTTACAAACCTGTGTGACCTTTCAAATATTATGATGGGCAAATCTTCCAGTATATCTTTCTGGCCTTGTTAATACTGAACAAGTTATGGAACTTGGCAATGAGGAAATGAGCATTCGAGCAGTGGTCAAGCCCAAAGACATCCAGAGTGCCAAGACCTTCAAAGCTGTATCAGGTACACAAGAAATCAAGTGTGAGTGTGAAATATCAAAGGCGTCTTATTTCTAGTAATGGACAGGAAGACCTTGGTTTCCAATTATTTATTGAGGGAAGGGGAACAAAGGAGAGAATCTAAAGCTGTGACTCCAGTGCAGGTATTTTACCCGAGTCAGCAATAAAACCATTTTTAACCCAAAGCAATACCAATACAGATGCACAGGTATTCGTGCACACCATACAAAGAGAGAGAGAGTGACTTGCAGTCATTTCAGTGTAAGATAATACAGCATTCTAAGCTGTTACCACATCATGTAGCACCAATACAGAACAATTAGCCACTGCCTTGTCATCACTTAGAAGGAAGTTTAAAGCTGATTTTGTTATGTGCTTAAGGAGAGAAGAAAAGCAGGATTAAAAACTTTATCCATACTATATGTTCCATCAAAGATTAAGCTCTATAGGAACTTACTGTATATCTCTAAATTCACGTTAAAACCTACAGATCAGTGTCCAAGTCAAAGCTTATCTCTCCTCAGCTGCACATCTCTGATCTTAGAAGGTGAAAGACACCTTGGTTTGCGGAACTGCACAGAGTCTGGATGAGAAACCACAGCATAGATATAGGCAAGCACACTCTTCCTTTAGAAGCTGTGGGATTATTTTACTCTCTGAAACCACAGAACATTCTTCAAGTTTTACCTCTTGTGGTCATTTTCACATCATAACATCACCCTCAATACCCTAGATATCAGCAGCCTTGGAAACTAGACAGGGCCAGGCCTGGTTACTGCTTGGACAGGAGACAGATTGTGAAAACCAGGTGCCATAGGCTCGCAAAGCTTGGCTAGAGCTGGCACCTGGATGCAATGCCAAAGGCACCCAGATGCACTTCTGCTGCTGCATCAGTAGCAAAAGACTAAAAAAAAGGGAAACACAGGCTTATTGCTCAAAGGAGCGGGGGATTTGATGGCATAGAGACAGATAATCCAATGAACGCAATGCCATCTTTGCCTCCAACTCCACCAGGAATATCTCCCTGTGTTACATCCCACCTGTACTTGGATGTAAGGTTCAAGAAGGAGACAGACTTCCAGGAAGAAAATCAGACTGAGTTAGGGATGACTTGAGAGAACTCATCCTATACCAGGACATGGGACCAGACACGTTGTGTCTGAGGGCGCTGAGAGAGATGGTCTGTGTCACTGTGATTGGTCACTCAGGTATAGAGGCCCCCTGACAGCTGCAAAAAGATAAAAGTCACACCCATCTTAAAAACAGCCAAAACAAAAGAATAGAGCAGAGATATTTCTCTATGCTACACCGCTATTTTCAGTGTCCTGCTGTAGCTAAGACTGTCACAGACTGCACTCATTCAACTTCACTAGAAATTCACCCGCAAAAGCTACATTCACCAAGCCACAGACATGAGGGCAAGAAGCCAACAATGGAGCAATCAGGAAAAAGGAAATCCCTTGCATCACAAAATTCATCTGTCTGAAACCATCTGGAAATTGACTCTTCGGGATATAAAGTTCACAGCATACTTTCTAAAGAAATGCAAGCAAAAAAGATTCACAAGTTTCCTGGGCTTTGACCCAGAATAGACTCGAACATCCTTGTCTGGTTCTATATAGTTCAGAGGAATATTTAAGTGAGAGGTAAAAATTTTCCATGCTAAGACAGGCAGCCCCCTTCCGCATCCTTCTCCAACTAGTCCCACTTAATCTTCTCATTTCTAAAAAATGAAATCCTGTTGTTTCCTATTTCTGCGGTGACATGGTACAGAACAGAACTCCATGCATCCAAAAATCAGGCAGAAAGATAGAACAGCTACTCCCATTCAAATCAGACATTTGGAGGAATACTGTGAGTGACTTGTCAGTCACCACACAATCCGTAAGACTGCCTGAAAGATCCCTGTTGGCAACTTCTGACATTTTTTAGCATGAAAGACGCGGAAGATTCAGGGTGCAAGACTCATTATGTCAGTCAAGTCCCACAGAATCCTAAGTCTTTTCCCACAGATTTTGGGAATTGGTAAAGGAAATTTATTTCCACCAGGAGATAAATTCCTGCATGAATGAGTCCATTAGATTTAGTATGAGAATAAAGTCACAGGTTCTGTTACTTTTGTCCACAAGCCCAACACAAATACAGCGTGGAAGTGAAAGTCACACCCTTGTTCTTCCCATATGAAACAGTCTTTGTCAGTCCTCATATGGACCAGAAACGAAAAAATATGCATTAAGTAGCTTGATATCTTTCCTAAGAAAGACATCATTTGTTGATGGCAACTCATCACAATAACTGCTCCCCTGAAACTTAAGCGGGGGGGAAAAAGGTAAAAAAAGGAAAAGTACACTTAAAAATGAGACCATACTTCAGACTAAAGAAAGAGTCAATATAATTTGCTTTAACCAGCAGGCACACAAAGTGTCTGGGACTAAACAGGACAGACTCGTCAGGTAACTTGCAGGACTTAAAAAAATTGCATCAAGAATTTCCTAACTACCAGTTATTCTTCCAGAGAAGATCAGCCTGGTAACTGTCAGGTCACAAATGTTCCAACACACACTCCTTTGGCAGCAGATGCTACCTAGAGCTCTTAAGGAGTAGTTCAGTGCCCAGGCTTCCAGGGACTGCCTCCGTCATGTTCTGAGATATTCCACCACACGCTGTGATCAAATCCTACCCAAGAGACTTGCAGCTTTCCCCAAAAAGCTATGGAATTTAAATTCTGTCTCTGGCATAACTTTAAGAGAAAAAGGTTGTTGATAAAGTTCTTTTCTCCCTCACCCATTTTCTAGTACTATAAACTCACTTTTTTCTTTTTTTTCTTCTGATCTGTTACTACTGAAAAGGAGCAAGCAAACATGGAAAAATGTCAAATTCAAAATATTTTTCATGGCCCATGAAAATTAAAAAAAACCAAAAAAAACAAAAGAGAGAAGCAGAAATTTTCTAGAGGAGAATATTCAACGGGGGATATTTGGAGGTTTTCAGTCTGTCTTGAACTTTAATTAGCATATTTTAGAGTTAGGTAGTCTTCAAGAAGGGTTAAATAAATGCAGACAAAGTCCAAGGGGGTGCCCGCAAATGATCATTGTTTGGTATCTCTGGAAACAATATCCAGCATATCTGGGGAATTAAGGCAACTTTCGGGCAATCAAAGGTAATTAATCTAGTTTTGTCTCTTTGCTGTGCTCTTGTTCATTCAGTCTCTCAAGCTCTCTTCATTGTAGTTTTGATTCTAGATCAAAGAACTCATCGGCTCAAAGTGAGTTCCTCTTTTACACAACTTATCAGCTGCAAAGACACTGCCGACACAGTGGCTCGGAGAAGAACGGGCTCAGGCACACGCAGACCCACCGTGGTCACAAACTGGCAAAGACACAACCACGCATCACTCCACGGCACACTGGCACCTCTGGTGGGCTCCGAGCTCTGCAAAGGGCAGAGAGCTAAGGGCTCACCAGACTTACAGGGGGCAAAGGGTATAAAGAAACCCCTCCAAGCTCACAGAGCGGCACAAGAGCGTGTCCATCTGCAGCAAGGCACACTCCTGTTCCTCCCAGGTGTGCTGGCAGCGCTCTGTCGCAACCCAGCCAGATGAGCACAGAGCAGATGAACGGCCCGTGCTATTGTTCACACACGGGGATTCTTCCTCGCTCGGTTTAAATACACAACACGGGAGCTCTTGACGCAAACAGCCTTTGTTCCTCCGTCACAACATTTGCAACATTAACTCATTAACTGTAAATATGTGAAGCGCGGCTCGTAACACTGTTTCCCCCTAGATGCCTACAATGTTTTCAAACCTGTGTTCTATTTGAATGGCTTTTTACCAGCGGCTCCCAAATTAAGCAAGGAAGCAAGTCCCGCACATTCAAGGTCACTGTTTTCATGTCCGATTGCACTGATGGTTATAACTGTTGTGGTTTTCCACCTTGAGAGGGCAGGAAACTAGAGGTCTTCTGGGTAATCAAATGCACACGTAGAAACAATAAAATACACCCATAAAATGATGAGTGCCAAGCTTATTAATGCAGACTGCCTTGCCAGAAACGGCAGCTAGTTCTAAGTGTTCTTAGACACCTTTTGCCTCTTTTTTGTTTGTTTCTTTTTGATAGTTTTGCTTTGCTTTTTGGTGGGCTTTTTTAAGTGCTGCAGGGGTGCAAAAAACCAGTGTTCCTAGAACCCACTATGGCAAAAAACAGAAAAAAAGACATCTGAAATTATTTTCTGTGTGTGACAGAATCTATCTGTATTCTTCACTCATTCCTGGAATATTGTGTTTAACACAACAACAGATGAATAATGAAGGCTACTCTTCGTTGTCATTTCTGCCTAACACCTGTTAAACAAAAGGTGTTACCAAGAGGTTACTCTGGAGAACCGGTGTGCCAAGCCAAGCAGAGAAAAGCAGAGCATCTTTGAAGGACAATTTACCCATTTCTCATGTAGCTGCCTTCCCAAAACACCATCTCATTGTTGCTGTCATTTGAAAAGTCACTTATAAATTACGATAAATTATTATAAGAAAGATATGCTCTCCTTCGAGGAACTCAGGAGCCTAAGAAAAGAAACGACTGCAAAAAAGGAGGAGATAGGGGATTGCAAAGCAAGACCATGCTATTTGCTAGGGATTGGTGGGATTTCTGTGCTATCAGGTCCTCTTCTAGGCATCACAGAGCAAAAAACATAAAGCGAACACTAAGGTAGCTTTGGGAAAAAAACATTCAACACTCCACCTGTCTCAAGAAGAATAGACTATGTGTGACCTCTTCTCAAAAACGTTCCAGGTGTATTAAAAAAAAAAAAAAAAAAGAAACAAAATCAGTTCCAGTCACCAGCAAATAAATAGTCACTGTACTCTAGGGACACAGATGTTTTAAAGGGACGTGAGAGAATGTACAGGCAAAAATTAATGATGAGTTCTGGGCTTAAGGTCAACCTTGGCAGAATATTTTTCTTGGAGGAGGAGTAAGTTTGATATTTGGGGCCTCTTATTTACTGAAACTTTAGACTTACCAGAGAGATGGTTCCTGCTGGCTGCCTGAAAACCACGTAGTAATAGATTCATAAAAGCCTTCTTCACACACCTGAAATCACAGCTTTTAATGGCTCAGGAGCCAGACGATTATAAAAGAATGCAGACAGCAGCCTTTAGGTGTGGTAGCCCCATTCAGCAAACACTGAGGAGGTTTTCCAAGCTTGTACACCCCTGCCTCAGCCTCTAATCACACACTAGAGACTTTCTATGCTGTGGAAACGGGATGGTAAAGGAAGAACAATAAACAAGTGCTTCCCAGTGTCTTACTTCAGTTATCTGGCCAACAGTGTTTTGAGAGCTTGGAGTGCTCTTCATCAATAACCTACCTGTTGGGTTAATTTCACCACCACACTGATAACTTATCTGTTTAACTTCACTGCTTTAGCTGGTACTACACAAACCTCTGCCCCTTCTTCACTCTGCGTTTCTCCTCAGCTTTCTGCCTCCACCTGTTTTTTCTAACAATCAGAGCAAACGTGCACTTGGCAGGCCCTTGACTCACAGGTCAAGATGATAAAAAACAAATGAGAGTGCATCTCAGAGAATAAAGTATGCTTAAGTACTCTCTGAGTGAACACTTATAAAGCAACTTATTACTCTTTTTTTAAATACTCAGCACTTCAGATATTGTATTACACTGAAATCAGCAAGACTTCCACCTACAGAGAAGAATTAAAACTGAAATACAAGCTAATACAAAAAAAAAAACCAACTCTGAAAGCAAAACAGATTGTCCTGCATAACTCCCTGGAAGAGCTCAGAAACTGAGTTTCTCAGAAGCCTCATCCTGGTGGCTGGGCTGCAGGGCTTCACATTCCCCAGGACACCGACTGCAACCCACTGGGCTGGCTCCAAACAAGGCTCCTTTCATGACCATACACCACTGAAGTCTTTTAGTTGCTTATGACACCTTTCATTCCATGCACTGCCCTCTGTTTTGAAAGGATGTGTCCCAGCCTTAAAGACAATTCTGCTTGAGGCTGGCAAAAAAAAGAGCAATTACTGTGGAGGCTGTCTCATGTTACACTTCATCAGAAGACTCCAGCATGATCCCTATTATTTATTGTTTGCATTGCCCTGGTACCTAGCAACCTCCACCATGTAGCAGTGTGGTTTTTTGGTAAGCACTGCACACACACAAAAAGGCAACTTGACAGTAAAATTGTTTAAAAGATAGGCTGTGCTCAAAGCAGATTACCGAATATCTAATATCATTGAAGGCCTGAAAGACTTGGTGCCTTTCAATAGGTGCCAACCTTCACCCAATTATTCAAAATAGGTATTCATAGTTATGTGCACCATACCTTCTGCAGAGTTCCTATTTCTTGAACTCCCAAGTCTCCTGCCTAACAGAGTTGGGTATGTAGATGCATTTGTATTACACACTGGGTTAAGGAGAGATTGTCCAATCTAAAAACAGGGCATGCATTACGCATTAAAGTTTGCCCTTCAGAATTTATTTCCACACCAGAGCTTACAAGCAATTCAAAAAGCATTTGGTTGTCAAGCTGTTCACAGTACAGAATTGCTGCACTGGTCATTTCATGGTAATTGCATAGCAGAGATCTGGCACCTTTATTAAAAGGCCACTCCCATTCCATGAGTAACAGGAACTGCTCATTGCAGACAAAACTGCAGATCCATTCCCTGGCTGGAACTGTAAATGCTTAGAAAGATTTTTTTTCTCTAAAGGTAAACATCTCCTATTTCATGAGAAAAATAAAAGCTAACAAAAATGAGGAAACCGTAAAGAAAAATCATGGTGAGAAGTGAAAAAAATCCATACCTCCCATCCATCTAAGCAAAAGCAGCAGCATAGTAACACTGCCAGGATACTCTGAATTAAAAGACCTGAACTGGTGACCACTTGAAAACCGACTGATTCCAGCTCTTGCTTCCATTTCATCACACAGAAGTAGCCAGCCAGCAGTAGCTTGGCTATGCATTATTCCAGCACAAGCATTCCTCTCCATAAATTAACTATAGACACATCAATAGCTCAGCATTTCATAAGCCAAGGCAGATTCAGCTATGAAATTCCTCATGGAGGAGGAAAAAGAAAAAAAAAAGAGAAAAAACCAAAACCAACACAAATCCTGGCAACAAGGAAAAGCAGTTTCCTTTCACTTCAAGTGTGGACAGACTTTAACACAGAAAGTAAACAACTGCTCCAGCTTCTCATTGCTGCTTTTCCTAATCTAATACACAACTGCTCTCCCAAGAATCCAGAGAAGTTCAGAAACATATGTGCACACACACACACAAAAGTGAAACAAAAATGCCGAAGGAAAAAGAAGAATTTCAAATGAAGACATATATATACACAACAATAAAAAAAATAGAGATGTTGTCCTTTCTTTGCTACTTCGCCTCCCACAAGTGCAGCAGTTTGTAGGAGAGGCAACAGTATCTATTCTCTACATTTACATGGGGGGAACTTATTATCTGCTCTTTTAAGTGCCACCAAGACTGTTCTACATATTATTTTTATTGCCCTTCCCCAATTTCTTTGGCAACAGACAGCTGTCAACAAATTACCCATCAAAACAAGGTGCTTCCTTGACCATCTTAACAAAAGGATGAAGCATTAAATGCAAACACCCGCAGTCACATTCCTTGGATTGTTATTTCTGGTCAAGTCTCATTTAAAGACCTTCAAAGTTGCTACAGAAAGCAAGTGAATTCAGGTCTCATTCCAAGTCAGCTAGGGACATTCCAACTTATCTTTTGTAGCCATTTGTGAAAACCACCGCAGAGGTAGATGGGATTTACCTGCTATTTAAGGAGCAGACTTGAGGTCACAGAAGCAGTTTCCATTGCAGCTACTCCTGATTAACTAACTGCTGTCAATCTGCTCCATGGCAGCTGCCATAAAACACGCATTTTTTACATATCAGCTTCCTGTTTTAAAGCTGCAGTTCCAGAGTAATTTTCAAGCCAAAATCCAAGGAGTTTTCTTACTACTCTTTTGTTTTAAAGTGGTTCAGATGCACTTTTAATTGCATTTAAAATGCTTGCTTGTCCTTTCAAAAACCTGCACATCTACCAGTTTCTATTGATACTGTTGTAGGCCCACATGGAACTTGATGTCTGCTCAAATCCAGCAAGCCGACTTCAAAAACAAAATCTCACAGGCAAAGCCACCGACAAATGTTGATGCAACTGTTCAAAGCGATTTTATGTCTGGTCCAGTTCCCTAAAGGCGGCATGAATTTTGGCTAACAGTGCATGGCATGAATACAAGACTATTCAGTGAACATTAACTCAGAGGATTTTCTATTTTCAGTATAAATGCATAAGCACTACTGCAACATCTAAAAATGCAATCTAAAAGAATTAGGTAATACTGAACTTAGTTTCAACAGCAATGAAAAATAATTACAATATAAGAGCATCTATAGTTCTAAATGCCAACCTTCTAAAATTCAACATCTTCACATTTCCCCATGTGCCTCCAGTAAATTTGTTCTTAACACTACATTTTGCATTTCTTTACCTGTTGGATGCAATTGTTCAACCTGAATTCTTCCTGAAAACAAAGGACTTCTGCTGAATTTAATTTTGCATTCAGCAGAGTGTTGCTCACCAGAAACATCTCTGCAACACAGTGTCAGGGCTGCTAACACCAGATGATGTTAAACAAACGGCAGCCCTCCACTGCCCAGCAATTAAAATTGATAAGAAGCCTGCGTTCCTCAGGACTTCTTTTCAAGTCTAACAGAAAGCTCTGGAACTGCCAGCCACTGGAGGTTTTTATGGCTTTGCTTTTTATGAATGCACAGCCTAGCAGGCGATAAGCGCTTTTGTGTGCTTGGCCGGTGTTTGCCTATGATCATGACTGTTGATGGGGGTTTATTGGTGTGAAGGATGCCAACAACACCCCAAGGACAGACTGGGACATTGCAGCACTTGTCACAGAGGTGCCAATTTGCCCCTAACTCAAACATGCCACAGCAATAACAGCTGATAACAGGTTTAGACACGGGTGCCAGAGGAGGGAGCAGTCAGATTGTGTTACTTACCACATCTAGAACAAACAGCCTTCCATTGAACTTGTGACTCAAGGGGTAAGAAGCCTAAAAACCTTATTTATGATAGAGTTGTCAGCCAGTCCCTGATGCCACTGCACTCTGACTTACCCAAGGGTGCTGAAAGCAAAGCGCTCTGAGGCACCAGAGCAGTTCCAGGGGTAAACTCAGAGGCACAGACTGGCTACCTACGTGTATTGTCACTTCATCCTAGAGGCCATAAATATTCCCACAGCACTAGATGACGTAAGGATGCACAAGGCAGGAGGATCCCTACTCCAGAAGCTCATGCTATAGCACACAGCAGCATATCTACCCGGTTAGGTGCAGCCACAGCCTCTGTCAGGCTCTGGTCCCAATGCCAGCTAGGATTGTTGGTGCCTACCTATGCTAACGAGCCCTTTGCCAGCACAGGCATCAAATCTGGTAGAGATCTGAAGTGCAGAGAAGGTTACAGCCAGCAAATCTCACGGTTTCATTCAGGTCCGTGGGATGTTGATGGAGCTGGTCCTGTCCCCTCCTCTTCCATACAGTGATATGAGGCAGCTAGTAACACTGTTTTGGAGGAGTTATGAGGGAGAAGTAAATTTCCAGGTGGTTCTTATTCCTTACTGTCTAGGCTATTTTCCTCCATTTCATTCCATAAATTCAAACTTATTTCAGCTCATTACTATAAAGCAGTCATGTTTACACTTGGGGAAAGAAACCACACAATCCCTGGCTTTCCCATGACTATTTATCTTCTTTGCATTGCAATAGCAGTGTTGTTACTATAACTGTGCTGTAAAAACCACTTCATTCTTCCCTATATTTATCACAAGATAAATGGAAGAACAAGGAAAAGTGAAGAAACTATTTTCATCACCATGCCGTATCCTAACCATATAGGAAAACTTATAGGAAACTTATTCAAAGCTGAGTTCAATTAGTAAATATCTTTTAAAAGATACGTCCCATAATATCAGTTTTATTTTACAAGGTAGGTGCTAATCTCAGTGGTGCAGCCAAATTTCATTCTGGTTAATCATTTGCTGCCCATGGGACACTTCAACTAAGTTAATTTCTGCCTTCAGTTCCTGTCCAAAACTTGCAAAAGGTTCCCGTGGCTCTGGTATTTCACAGCCACTGGTGACTAAAATTCAACAGAATACCAAGTCTCTTCCATACACCAAAATGCCTGAGACACAGGGAGGATGGGGAGCAGGCAAAAAGAGGCCCCATATGAAAAAAACAGTGGCAATGAAGTCTGCTTCAAACTAACAGATGTGGTGTTTGAGGGGAGTGGAAAGAGACTGCAGTTCCAACGTACCCACAGCACTTCACTTCAGCAATCAGAAGCATGATCAGACTGCATTTGTTACAGGGAGGTGGAGGAAATGAAAGATACACATGGCTGTGGGTTTTGACCAGTTCACACTGACTGCTAGCACACACTGTATAAACAAACAGACTGATTTCCTCAAAGTACTTTGAAACTGATTACTTACTAAGTACTTTCCAGCAGAATTCCTCAAGAAAATAATCCCAAGGCATTCTGCATATATTACTTCAGTAACAACAAACACAGATCATATGCAAGCTTCCTGAAACAAGTGCTGTTCCTTTCAAGAGAAAAGCATCTTACAGAAAACTTTCCTCAGAAAAAACAGACAGCCTCGGCAAAGGCTAACAGCTAGTATCAAAACCTGCTTGAATGTTATCTCCACTCTCTTATGTAAGAGGTATGAGCAGGTGGCCCTTTACTCCTACAGATACAATCAACTGAAGATTTCTAGAGATTATGCTCTTCTCATAGTACATCACATCTTCACAGTCAGTTCAATTTCTCTATTTCACTTTACAGTGAGATTTAATGGATGTGTAATGTTTCCTATTAAAGCCACACAACAAAAGACTGCCACAGAAGTCATCAGGAGACAACCTCAGTGCTTGAAAACCAGAGTGCAGTAAGCAATTCACACACCCAAGAAAGGTCAGCATTAACACAGTACACCTATAGCCTTGCATGTGCTGCAAAACCTGCAGGATATCAAAGCTCTGTTTTCTCCCTCACTCTTGCAGCATTTTTCTCATTTCTGTGATTCAAATACGTAGTTGCCCAAATAAGATTACGACATAAAATGAAATAAAATCTACAAAGAGCTGTCTTGAATGAACAGAACTATGAAGGCATACAATTGACATGACTGGGTAACATTCAGATGTTTGTGCCTGTCATACTTTACATGCTGTTGAAACAGGATGCTCAGACAGCTTAGTGCTAGTGTGCTGGATGACCTGTTGACACAGAAAACATCAAGTGAGCAGGTTTCTTTTGTGTGAAGTGCTGAGATTACCAATTATGAACACTTTCTGGGTCACGGCTAAGATAACAGCGTACAATCACATGAAGTTTACTCACACTACAATAAAGCAATACATGTTCAGTTATTTACTCATTGTCAGGTTTGACCACATTTTAGTGTCTTCTAAGACAGGAGTGAAAAACAAGTAGCCTCTACTAGATCTATTTAGGATGAATATTAGCAGGGAAAAAAAATAGGACCTTATTTGCTGAAGTCTGTAGAGATCAGATAAAGCCATTGCACAGAATACAAACAGCACTGATTCTCAGCGGGGTCAGCACAGGACATTCCCTACTTCCTGAAGCCACAGGATGGAAGATGTTTGCTCTTGTCTCTTCCCCATCCCCACTGGCCTGCACAAATAATCGGGCACAGGCATTTGAAGGGTGTAAGAATGAGATTACCAGCAGCAACCATTTCCTGCATTCATTCTCCTTTGCTCTACTTGTCAACATCCGTACAAGAGATGAGGCACCTTTACTTCAGCTGTGGTGCCCTCCAGCTTAGTGTGAAAAAGAAGACTCTAGCCAATTGCAGCTCATTTTCAGATGACATGGGGAAGGGGATAGCTGCTGCAGGAACAAGAATATTCTTTGAAGGCAATTCCTTACTCTGCAGAAAGAAAATACATTCACTACAAGGACCTCAGCCTTTGTTGTACAAGGGATGAGCCAAGAGCTCTGTAATCCTGGCCTCTGCTATTAAGCATGGTGTCTTTGGAGAGAATCCAAGGAAGTTACCCAGTGGGTGATTTACATTCTGTCCTGAAACCATGACCCAGTTTTCTGTACTATCCAACTCATATAAAAGTATGCAATATTAGCATTGTGATGAAAAAATGTTGTAAAAAAATGAAATAATTTAGAAGTATCCCTGAGATTTCAGGAATTCATTGTAGGTTCGCAGAGGAAACCAGCAACTTCTGAGCACTGAATTTATACCCATCCAAGCCTGCCCAGTCTCCTTGTGTCAGTTCCAGCTGTCTGACAGCAAGCAGCTTACTGCAAGAGGGAGACCACACTCTGGTCTAAACAGAGGGGACAAGCCTGTGTTCTTGATCAGAATGAAACACAGAGGGGAGACCGCTAATTGTTAGAAATCTAAAACAAAACTGCTGGTGAGATGGTAAAAAACCTGCATACAAATGTTATGTGATTTAACATATTCACTACAAGAGACAACAGTCACCTGGACAAAGTATAAGTTCATACAGAATTAGCACTATAAGATGCTTAGTGTTTCAGAAAGAAAAAAAAAAGCCTTATTATAAATAAAATAATTTTAAATTATTTCTATAAATCCTGTTCACAATGCCTGGCAGGTAGTTTTAATTGCCCTAATTTTGGAGATGAGTATATGCAAGTTTTTCTCTTTACTAGTCAGTCCGTACCTTTATTAATTGCTCCCACTAGAAAGCAAACAGCTGTTTACACAATTAAACACATGATAACTTCTTAAGAATCAAACCAACTATTACTCCAACAAACGTATTACTTTTCCCATTATTGCAAAAGACAATGTATGCTCTATTTTTGGGGTAAGAGTAAAATTAAAAGATTATGGTCAAGACCACAACTTGTTAGGATAAACAAAGATATTTTCTACTATTCCAAGATCTTAGTTCGCTAAAAACAGTGCATTTCTCACTTGTAGTTGTATAACAAAGCATTTACTTTTTAAATAACCTCCACAGGATGCAAAGAGGGATTTTATAGTTAAGAATTAAAAAATTCAGTTTTCTATTACAAATGGGACAAAACTGTGTTGTTGAATGAGATCTCAGAAGTCCACTAGCATTAGCAAAACATATGTGAGATGTGTGTTCCTACTGAGAGCTTTAATATGGAATTCAAAGATTCACATCAACATTTGCAGAAGCAGAAGCATTTTTCATAAAATATTAAATCATCACATTGATTGTGAAGAACATATGAGATAAAATAAAAATATCTATACTGGGCACCTTGGTAGGAACACCTAAAGGCCACCTAACAACCTGCAGTATAATTTCCTATTTCTGGCAGTTCATCGCTTTCAAAATAATAAAATTCAAAGGCTGAAGACTTGGTGCTTGATGTATTCCTTGCAAGAAGTATCAGACACATTTTTTTAAAGTCAAAAAGGATTCAGCCAGTTTTGAGCTAATGTGTGTGTTCATTATCTCACACAACTGGCAGTTCTGACACTAAAGCAGCTCAGAGAAAAAACCTGGCTTTTGTCATGGTGGTTGTACTAAGCTTTAATAAATCATTGGCTTTCTCTGTGCCTATGTTTTATTGTAATGTTTCCAGGTTCCACATTTTCTGTTGTAAAACGTGGTTGTTAAGGAAGGAAACTACCATTTAGGAAATGTGGCACAGTATTTTTGGGTTTTGTGGAGTTTTTTTTGTTATTCTGAGGGTTTTGATTGGGGTTTTTATGTTATTTTAAACTATACTTACACACTTACTCAGGCCCTGCTTTGCACTGTATGCAATTTCTTCCATCTCCTTGAACACTGTTATTTAAATAGCTGTTATTTTACTATTCTGTACCATGAAGTAGGGAAAAGAAGAAGAAAGTTCATATATCCTCAAATATTGGTCACGCCAGTTGGGAAAAGCTCACACCAAGCACTTCTCTGGTCCTCCAGGTATGCTCAGTCTGGAACCCAGAGAAAATTCTTCATTTAGAGCAGCTTTAGAATTTTCTAGACATATTTAAAAAAACACTGTCTAAAAAACACACGGTAAAATTAATACTAAATTGGATTACTAAAGCATTGAATACTCCCACTGCTTTTATACAGAGAGAGATAAATATACTCTCATATGTATATATATATATACACACACATATATCTTCCTGGTAGGAGGTAAAAATACATCAACTACTCCCGTAGCAGAGCCTTGCAAATGCTTGTGCTCTCCCATTACCATGACTGGTATTGTAATGGCTCTCACAGGCCATTGTGCCAGACAAAGCGTGACTGCATGAAGAGGCTTAGTACCTCACCTAAAAACTCACCAGTCTACGCATTCTGCTGTAACTCAGCCTCCCCACCAGGTTTATTTGCATCATTATTGGCAGCTCTCCAAGACATCTGAAGCATGTTGGACCTCTTGCTGGCAGGCAGAAAACACCTTGCCCCCAACAAGACACTATTTTCCATCTGGAACTGAATGAGCAAGTGTTCACAGCTTTTGTGCTCAGCCACTAATGCACACTAAACAATCTATTAACGCACCAAATTAATGAGGTGCTGCCAAATTTAAAGTCAGCTCAGCCCTGTGCATAGCTCCCTACAGCATATGTTGGCACCCTTGTTTGTAACACATCCAGCACTCAGCCATTTGGAGCTTAGCTAATTAGTTCACTGCAATTGAATCTCAACTCCAGCCTTGATTCAGCTGCAACTAAAGTTTTGAAAGAGGCCTATCTACACAGCCTTGCATGTTTTTTCCCTGGCACTAGAGGAGCCAGGGCAAGGAAATGTGCCAGAATTGCCCAACCAACCATTTGACAGAGACACAGAAACGTGAATACTGCACTTACTGGTTATCTTAAGATCACTCATGTGCAGCTTTTAAAGGTGGGATAATTCTTCTCCTGGAGGAAAGCAAACACGAGAGAAGGACTTGAAATGTCATACTGGAAGGATGATGGGAAAAGAGAGAAGGCCTCTCCCAGGAAAGACTGCCCAAATTGAAAAAAATGCATAACTTCTATGTGTGTATTTCACAGTCTTTATTTCTCCACTGCACACAACCTGTCTTCACTGAGCATTAGTGTTTGACAGTTTACAGTCTTCTGCTTCCACTGGTTATTAGAAAACCTAAACAGCAGTACAATTAAAGCCTTTTTTCTTCCCACAGAACTTCCTTGACTCAATGAATTTTTTTTCAAGTAGCCAACCGTATCCCACTACGCATTTCAGAAGAGAAATTGGATTTTTCCAATTATTGCTAAAGGTGTCTTCAAAAGGCATTTTAACTAGAAGATGCTTAGCTTTTCACCCTCCTTCCCACTCAACAATCAAAATACATTTCCACAACAATTTTCGTGCAGCAATCACTGAATGCAACAAATAATGCAAAGGTGGTGGCTTCATCAAAGTGGCTTCCAGGTGTTATCTGCTAGTGTTGGCATTGAGAGAACCTGGTTTCTCATACTGCTGTTCTTTCTGACAGACAATTACTAACTTGGATAATTTTTAAATTATTTTTTAGTCAATTACACAGTTATTTGTATCTGCATTTCTTAACCTAAGAACTTCTACTGTCCCACTGGGAGAGAGAAATGGGGACCCCTTCTGATCTGTAACTAGACTGACACTTGGGCTCTTCATGGCACAAACTTGGGTTGGTCTCAGCCACAAGACAGTCAGATAGCCCAAAGCAAAACTGAAACTTCTGACAAGTTACAGACTGGGAAACAGGGTGAGAGTGGGAAGCTCTGTACTGGCCAACCCAAACAATACTATTTCAATCACACGTCACAAAGAAGCATCTTCTTTGTGTTACTGTAGCTAAGGGGCTGCAGAGAGTAAGGACGGATCAACAAAACCCCTAAGCCACTTCTCAGTCTCACCTGCATCCAAAAATCTGCCAAGAGCCCAAGCTTCCATATCTGGCTGATCAGCAAACAGGGCTGTCCCTGGAGCAGCAACTCCTAAACATGAGCACTTTCTTAAGTGGGGCAGGCAAAGGGTCTTCCCTCCTCCCTGGCAATACTTAAAGTTGGTTTCCCTATCCCTTTTCCTCTCAGATAAAACTGTTACAAAGCACATTGACAGATACACAGAGTTAGATTGCAAAAATGCCTGTTCTGCTGCAAATTGGCCTAAACTACCTCAGTCTTAATGAGACAAAAAAAGCTAAACCTGTGTCTTCCTGCTATTGACAGCAGCAAGAGGAATATGACTGTGAGCAAGTCATATTTCTTTCTTTCCACTTAGAAAAGCCATGCTTTCTTTGGCGGATATCTCTTTTTTTTTTTTACAGAAGTAATAATCTGGAAGTCTGATTTCAAGCCACAAAAACCTCTAAACATACAAATGTTCATGTCAAAAGCTCAGTATTTTGGTTTGTAACTTTCTTTTTCAGTCTGAAAGAAATGTCATGTGTGAGCACATGCACACACTAATTGTTTTATGGATCTTTTTTTCCTCCTCAACAGTTTACACAACAAGTATGAACCAACAGGTTTGGAAGTATGTTTGCAGAACATCTGGATACATGGCAAAAACGGGATTTTAAATTGGAGTTATGCTTTTTCCTCACAATGTAATGTATCTAAAGAGCACGATGTAAACACTGCGTTGCCTTTAATAACTGATTACTGTGGGTCCTGATTCAGGCAACTGGAGTATTCTATCTACCCTCACTCCCTATCTCTGTGTGCACACACATGCAACCATGCTTCTGAGAGTTTGCCTGTTTCCAGAGACCTGTTTTCCAAATCCCAACCACCGCCAGTCCAAGCTTATGTAAACGACTTGGGATTCAAACAAACTCAATGATAATCATTGCTGATTAAACCAAACTTATACAAAGGCAAAGTAAATTGAACCAGGTACAGGCATGCAAAGATAAGAGAGAAGCTGATTATCTTGCATGGCAACAAAGGAGAGCTGCCACAATACAACAAACCAATGGTCCATCAGTGTCCAAATTGTTCCTTCTGGTTACAGCCAACACTTCAAAGAACGCAGAGAGTCAACACTGCCAGAAGTCATTATTTGCTATTCCAAGAACAAGAGAAATCAGTTCATAACTTCAGTTTCTTCAGGCACATTTAAAGATATTTATTTTAAAATTAAGAGGGTGAGAAGAACCTCTTCCCTTAAGCACTTAAATCTAAAATAATTCTTTTTAACATCCGACAACTTCACTTATTCTGGACAGCCATTTCCAACACTGGGACAGTACCCAAGGATTTCAGCAGGCCACAGTTTCTTTTTCCACCTCTCCTCCCAGAGGCTGAAAGCTTGATTTGTTCAGGCCACAGAACACTTCACCTCTCAAAGCTGCTCTCTCCAGGTGCACTGTTATGATAAGTGTGATAAGATGCCCCAGCCTGGAAGGTCACTGAGAACAGTGTGCCCAGTCATTCCCTCGCTCTGACAGCCAAGGCGCGTTTGGTGGCCCTGGCAGGACACTGCTATCCATACTGCCACAGGGCAAGCTCTTGCTTGCAAAGTCCGAGTCCCCAAGCAACCCCCAACTGTGTTGGCAGAAGCCATGCATGTAAATCCTCAGCCATCAAGCACAATTTACTTGCCCTGGTAAAATTAGGTGTATGTATACACTGTACGCTTCATCTATTTAAGTGAAATTTATTACAAAAATCAAACCAAGTCAAGCAGCTGTACTAAGAGGTTCTATCATCTCTGCTAGTAGTTTTAGGCAGGCTTTTAGTGTGGTAAATTAATAGCTGATTAGCCATTCCTTCTCTCCACAGCGACTATTTCCGCAGGCTTCAAAAATCGAGTATAAATGAGGCACAATAATTCATTTCCTATTCTGCTCATTTGACCTGTTTCTCTTCTTTGGTCTGAGCAAATAAGAAAAATTCTTAGAAAAGACCCATCTAGAATTAAATTGATTTAATCAGAGACTGGGGTGTCAAATTACCCTGGAAGACTGAAAACGTAAACGAGAAAGAGAATATACATTTTACATAGTAGAAAACAGGTATTTCAGACACCTTTTGAAAGAAATAATTCAGAAGAAAACAGCTTATTGGCCTGACCTGTGCGAGACAGCCAGATTCCATCCTTTAAGTCAAGAGTGGGTACACGAGGGGCTTTGCTGCTCACAAAAACACAGCAATCAAACCAATATGAAACAAACACACAAACTTAGAATCTGTGGATTAAAGCTTGGTGTCCAACTTCCCTTTTCTAAACAACGTAACATAAAACCGGGGGAAATCAATCCTGAGTATCAGTCCTTAGCCATTAGTATTCTACATACCACTGACTTAAGATTCCCGAGCAGGAAAAGGGTGTGACAGGCAATCAGTAGATGTAGCTCTTATCGCTTGATAAACAGTGTTTTAACAACCAGCCAGAGATACAGGTCCAGAGCAAGTTACACGGACTATTCCAGGAGTTGTTTCTAACTGTAATAAATCCAGCATATAATTAAGAACACAGCCACACACTCCATACCACGCAGAAAACAGAAAATTAAGCCTCCAGTGCTTGTTGCTCCCATCGCTGGCCAGGGCTCTCTACTCAGCTTAGGTCTTTAAGCCCTGATTTAACACCACTCCCGTTTCCTTTGCTTCCCCTCTAAACATTTAGGACAGCGACCGAGACCTCCCAGGGAGCTGAGAGCCCTCGGAATAAAACAGGAGGCAGACAGCAGAGGGAGTCAAAAGGACAACAGGCAAATGAGCCCAGTTTGTTAAACTCCTTTGGGCAGGAGAGACAAACACCAGGGTCCCTGCACACCCCAAGGTAAAACCCAGCTTAGCGCTCTATGAATGACTGTTTGTATGCTGACAATGGAACAATCAAGTACTTCCTCCAGCGGGAAAGGAGCACATGCACACACCTCTGAGTGTGTCCTGTGACTCCAAGTCCTTTCCAGTTCTGCACCTCATCCCTTGTAACCAGCTGTCCGCACAAAGCAGGTCCTGTGCCTCCTCCCGTGGAGACGCTGGGACACAACAGCTTCTCTGAATCAGACAAGTCTGCCTTGTCAGTTAATTTTAGCAACAAACTTCTGCTCTGTGGCAACTACTCATCTGCCAATTCTCAGCACCTGCCTGGCAGGGATTGTACTCCAAACAGAGCATTCCTTGGCACAGCAGAAAGCTGCTTTGGGAGCCCAGAAAGCACTGGAGCAGTATGGACCAAAGACCAGTAACTTAAACCATGACTTAATGGGCAAAAAAAAGCTTATATACTACAAAAAGAAGGACAAGTTGGGCTGAAAACAGTAAAACCTCAATTCCCTCTGCTGGTGCGAATCAGAGTGAGGCTGCCTAAATGGTACATACAGATTGCCTTGCAAGAAACATACAAGGGTGTCAGTACCCTCTTCTGTCTCTTCAATGCCCTAAGGAATTTGAACAACGCTTGGTAAGAGGCTTGAGAATATTTACTGCCACTGTCATTCGTCATTGCGTCAGAAGAGTTCTGGAAAGGGGAAATGCTGGGGCTAATGCTTACAGCATGGGTCTATGTTGGGGGGGCGGGGGGGAGACAGGCAATGATTTACACATATTACAAAATCTTAGTTCTTGCACAGACAGGATTAATNAAAAAAAAAAGTTAAAATTCTGGCTAGAACCTTAGGTAGACAAAGGAATATAACCTTGGTTTTCGATTTTCAGAGTTTTCCTAAATTGCTGTTACAGTTTAGAGATGATTAGTTAAGACATTGAACACAGTTTACTGCACCGTCTACACATAATTTGAGACACCTGAAAGGTCAGAAACCACAAAAGCTGGCTGCCTAAAACTCTTTCTACAAAAAAAAAAAACAAAAAAAAAAACAAAACAAAAAAAACCGTAGCTCTGATTCCTGAAAGTGTTTTACATTGTACAGTCACAACTATTGGACACTTCATAATTACGGCCATTACTCATTTTCTCATCTGATGGCATTATCATAATGCTAAAGAGAATGGAGCCCACAATTATCTCAGCAGTTGTACACAGTCATCTCCCAATTACATACACTCCGATAACAACTGTTTCCCCTCCACTAAAATAAAGTTAGTACCACTTAACCTGACGACCTAAACACTCCAGAATCCTCAAGGACAGAACAGAAGCACAATACTCTAAACTGACTTTAGGTAACAGTTACTTAGAAATAGAACTTAAAATCAGCATACAATAACGAAATCATAACTGATTGTGGTGTCTTTTGACCACAAAATGTCTTTTCCTCTAGCTGTTGGAATAAGCATGGGTACATGTAACAGATATATATACACATATATATTTGTGCATAAATACAATAAATGTGCACCACATTCTTACCTGATCTTCTTACCTACATTTAAAACACACCAATTGCCCAAGGGTCGGTCACACAAGCCTTCAGTAACACCTCGATGGAAAAGCACAGATGTCTCACAGAGGCACCTGCTGGGATGCTCGTGCACCACAGACCTACCACTTGCTAGCTTGGGTTTGACACCATGCTCTATAGACAAAGCAATCTTCAACCTGCCTGCGGTTAAACAGCACCCTACAAACACCCTCTCCTTCCTAGCATAATGAGTAGCACAATGAGCTAGAGCCAGGGGCAATAAAAGAGGCAAGGGAAAAGGAGCATCACCTGTTTCTCATTCTCCTCTGACAAGGCTGCAGCTCTGATAATTGATAGCACCTGTTCAGTAGCACCTGTTCAATTAGAAACTGCTGCTATACAGTGAGCATTGGCATCACACAGATGTCACTGCATGAAATCAGGAGTCATGCATCAAAAAATACTAAAGACAAGGTGACACTTCACTTCCACGTTCAGTATGAACAATTTGTTTCAACTCCCTGGGTAGCCTTTTGAAGAGAATTGCCTGAAACCAGCTCCTGCTCTATCTGATAGGTACACCTAAGGGTTCCTGAACTCAGATACAGCATTTCTGCTAACTAAAAAGGGAAACTTTCCCCAGAGAATGACTTTTGTTTTACTTCACACCTGCAGGGGAAAAAAAAAAAATAAAACCGCCCAAAGGAGCGCATCTGCACGACGTTCAAGCCCGGAGCACCGCCTGCTCTGGAGGGCTCCGTGCCTGAGGAGCCGCCGGGGAGAGGACGAGCGCCGTGAGAGGCGCGGGGAGGGGGATCGGCGGCAGCGGCCCCTCTGGGCGCGGGTGAGAGCGGCCCCGGCTCCCCCGGCACGGACGGGGCAGCACTCCAGCGGCGCTAACGGGAGCGCGGAGCAGGTGCCCGGCGGCAGCGGGGCGCTACTCACACGGTGAAGTGGTACACGAAGCACTTCCATCCCGTGGGCCGCTCCAAGAAGTTGTAGACCCTGCCCTGGACGCTGCTGCGGCTCAGCAGGGGCTTGCGGAGGCTGTAGATGGAGACGCGGGGGTCCAGGCTGACGGGGGGCCGCGGGCAGTCGGCGCTCACCACCAGCACCTCGCTCCGCAGGCGCGGCGCCCGCTCCCGCTCCGGCGCGGGGCCGCATCCCGCGGGCGCCTGCC
>WEKY01019604.1:747206-796013 GCA_013390045.1 Picathartes gymnocephalus | reverse complement strand
GGGCGCCCCGTCCCGCCGCCGACACCGCTGGCCCGGCCCCCACGGGGCGGCTCCGGCCGGGAAAGGTGCGGGGAAGCGGGGGCGGGCCCGGGCGCAGTCCCGGTGCGGGCCGAAGGGAGGCGCTGCCCGCGGCACCCGCTCCTCCCCGCCCGGCACCGCCGGGAGCCCCGGGTGCTGCCTGGAGCGTCTCCGTGTCGCGCTCCAAAGTGTCACTGTCCTCACTGCTGACCTTCGCCTGTAGCCCCTGTGCCCTTGGCCCCGCTGCGGGTGCGTGGAGGTGGCCCCGCACCTGTGTGAGGAGCTGCCAGGGCAGGGAGCAGCCTTCCAGCAACCCAGCGGGGTTTCCTGCCTTCTCAGTCACACCGGTGCTTACCAGGACTGGGCCATTGAGTGGCTTGAGATTCTCAGGTACAACTCAAGATTTACGGCTTCCAAAGCCTTCAGGACCTGCTTGGCTCCATTCCTTTTCACAGAATTTCAGCACCTGGGAGCAGCAGAGCTCTACCGGAGTCGGAATCCTCCAGGAGGTTCTTTTTTAAATGAGTGACAAGAATTATGAGCCTGAGCAACGGGTCTTGCTGTCCTTCGTGTTATTGTAACTAAGGGACTGAATAGCTGAGGAACTCGGAAAACTGTAGAACACAACAAACACAGTTCTGCAGAACTGCATCCTCTACCAGTTGGGTCCCTCACCAGCAGCATTTTCGTTTTTGTGGAAAGTTGCATGTGTCTGGTCACTAAGAACAGGTCTTTTTGAGGGCTTGGATAACTTTCCTGTGTGGTGGAGTTAGTTATGACTTCCGTAACTGTGGTGTGAATCGATTTATTGCTTCTTGCACCAATTAGTTAGTTAACAATTTCTATTCCCAGAGTGAAGGGGAAGGTGCTCTTTGATCTGGACTGATGGGTATTTTCCTTCCAGCTCAAAATAGAACAGTACTAGTAAGAGTTATGTTGAGTTCATGGTTGATACTGGTCCTCGGACAAGAATGTTACAGGGAGATAAGGTGCTAAATAAAGTTAAACAAAAACAACCCTGCTAATTGCAGTTCCATTCAAATGTCAGGCTGCACGAATTGTAGGGGAACCAGGCAAGATCCTTCACCAGTGTAAACAAGAAAGATGGGTGAGCTCTTGTACTGATTTACACCCGTGAGGGATCGGGGATCGATCTTTGGAATACAAAAACAAAAGTGTTAAAACGAGACTTTGCAAAACTCGTTTCTAAACCAAAAACATCCTTAACCAGGCTTTTCCCCCTCCAACAGAGCATGAAGAACAAACGAGCTTAATAAAAACAGCATTTCAAAGGAAAATTTTACTGTATCTGCTCAAAATAGAGCCTGATTTCTCTGCTTTGAGAAACTTCTTTCTTGCAACAAGCCTGCAAGAAAAATGGCTAATGGAAGAAAGAATGTCATTGCTACCCTTGAAGGCTCACTGTTTGAGGGCCAGCCTGATAAAGTCTTGATATTAAAGTTAACAAATGTGTTTCTTTATGTAAGTGTTCCACTTCGTTTGATAGACCAACGTAACATTGTCTGGCTTATACAGAGCCTTATCCTGGAGCCAGCAGTGAAACATAACCTACAGAGTTCAGCCAAACAAGAGGCTGTATGTTCACATGTAAATGATGTTATTCTTCATAAAACTTTTCAAAATCTTTAAAAAATATCTTGGCTTCATGTTGTTGCTTACCCATTGTTTAACAAAACAGAGAATAGAAACTCCACTCTGTCTGAACCTAAGAAAATTGAATTTCTGTATTACTTATGCAATTTCATTGCAAAAGAAAAGTTAGCGAGGTATTGTATACTTAAATGGCTAAGCAGGTAAGAAAATTGGCAAGATCTAAATTTCAGTGTTCAACAAGAAATTCTTCCAAATAACCAAAGTTTGTTTCAATAAAGTTTTACTGCAAAACAAAAAAAAGTCTCAAATATATTCCATAGCTTAATATATCGAATTGTTTTTCAGGACAGAAATATTTTTATAAGGTTTTAGGTTGAAATTCCAATGTTGGCTAAATCTTTCAAAGAATCATCACAAATAAAGGAATTTAAAAGTATTTAAAATTAGTATTTAGGTAATATCTAAAAGACCTTTTCCCAGAGTCAAGGAATTAATCAAAACCTACATTTTAAATGTGCTACTGATAAATGATAACATTTATTCCATATAGCAAAAACCATTTTGTTAAATGATTGCCAACTAGTTCAAGGTACTAAATGGTAAAACATGTCTGGCATAAGTGAAAGCAAGAGCATACTTAAATAAAATGACTACTTAGTGATGAGAATGCAGGGAATAATTATCTGTAATGTATATTAAGTTACCAAAGCTGTACATTAATTTGCAACATTTTCAAGATGCGTATTTTAACACGGTAATGGAAATTCCCATTTTCCCCCATCTTAGGTAGCCATGTCTTGATCATGTTTATTTTACGAAACAACAGAATTCTGTAAGTGGAAGAAGAGAAAAAAAGCCAGAGAGTGCAGTGTATACATGAAAGAGTTAAAAAGGGGAAGAGGAGGGAGATGAGCGTTTAAATATATTTGTGGAGCTGGGTATCTAGGCATTGATAGTGAAGAGAGTAGGAAGATATGTTGAATAAAGAGGACATGGGTTTTAAATATTAAGGTGGAACTTCTTGCTGAATTGTTCCTAGAATAATGATAATAATTTAATCTACTTTGAGTACGTAGAGAACTGCAGTGAAATGAGTAACACCCGAGATATTTTAATTCACAGCTTGCAAGAACTGTTTTAAATCTTTACGTCTTTAAGAGGACTATGATTCTAAATGTGAGATGTTGTAAGTCGCTATAGTATGATGATAATACATCAGTGAAGCTGATGGCAAAGCTCCCAATTCTAGAAATTTAATTACAGCAAGACTAGTAAATTATAAGTTAAAGGCTTTTTTGAGCTACAGTAGATCAAAAATGTTTGTACCATGCTGGGCCTCTGTTTCTGTTATCCTGTCCCAAGTCACGAGCAATATTATGCCTGCAGTGTCAGACATGCTCATGCCATGCTGTATTTTCACTTTGTGCCTGCCAGAGTACTGTGCAAGACCACACTGCTAAATCACTGATGAATGTTTACAATCAGGAATTGCTGCAGCCAGTTAGAGACAACTTGATCTTTTGCATGACTACTTCCCTGTGGAAGTTAAGACTCAAACAAAGAGTTTGTATCTGAATGTTCTCTGTCTTCTGAAAGCTTTTAACACTTACCTTGCAATTACAGGTTGCACCAGTTCTCCTCTGGCATAGAAATCCTCTTGTTGCTGTTAGATTACTTTGTGGGATGGTTTTTGTTTGAATTAGGTTTGGGGTTTTTTTTTAATACCACTTCCATTTCTGCCCGACTGCAGTAGGGGACATGTAAAATAACAGTTTTCAAGGAGAGGAAAGAGCGAGTTGTATTGTCCCAATTATTGAATTCTTTTTCTTGAATAAGAGCAAATATTCTGTTGCATTCCACTTCCTGGAGAATCCACATTTGAATTGAATGAGTAGATCATTACAAAAATACAGTTAGTGAAGAAGGTAAATGTCAGTACTGAACTAAAAATAAAGTCCTAGATTTTTTATATATTTTCATAGAGCAAGGTATGACAAAAACTTTTGAAGTATTCTCTATCAGTTAAAAAAATTCTGCTCGCAGACTCACCATTACTTTAAAAACATTCCTGTTAAAAGCTACAAAACAAAAAAGTACCTAGACCTCAGACATAAAGTTTGGAAACACAGCAATAACATGTTGGACAAATAAACCTCAACATAAGATTCAAATCTAAAACAAGTGGAAAGAGACAGAAGGGTTTGCTTCACTTTCTAAATTCTGGGAAGACCACGGCTTAGCCAATCCCGTAGGGAGATGGGGAGATATATGTAAATTTTCATTCTTTCATCAAATTTAAATTAAGAATAATTTTCTGAGTATATGCAGACATTTTCCATTGGACACCTTGATAATCTTATTCACCATTATTTTTAATTAATCCAAGTCTATTAATATACAACTTGTATGCTTTTATGCAAATTAACTTTAGGTTTTAAATTTAAGCAAAATCTTTGTTACAGGCTCTTGAATACATCCGTGCTTCTCGTGTAAATCCAGCAGGCTGGCAGGCATTGCTAGTCAAACAACTTGGCACACCAGCAGAAACTTCAGATACAGAGAGTGTAATGTATTTGTGGCTATACTGACCATCAGCATTTCACAAGTCAGAGATCACATTGATTAATCAGTTCTTAGTAGGTCACTGTCAATCACTTGGTAATCACTGTCAAAAAAGACACACTCAGCAGGTGTTTATGCAGTCTGCTCTTCTGTCAGCCTCTTTCAAGACAAATGGAGCAGACAGAAAAGAGCAGATAGTATTCTATTCAGAAAGTTTAAAGCGTCCTTTAATTCCCTCCCTTCTTTACTGTTGGGTTATTTTTAACTGTGGGTGCAGTCTGCTCAGGAATCTGGGCAGCAGGGAGCAGTAACCCTGCAGAAGATAGCGAGTGGCATGCACCAGATATCTGGTGTATGGGGGCTATGCAGTCCTGCTGACAACACTGATTAGCATTATCTGTTTGAATGCTATCTGAGTGCATGCTCATGGCTACATTTATATTATGTGTTTGCATTGTTTCATAGGATTTTGAAGCGTATCGGTGCCGTTCTGGGAAAGAATATTACTGTCCACCAATGCCCAGGTTTGAAGTCCTAAAGCAAAGAAAGACTCTGATAACATATTTAGGCTTATGCCTCATAAACTATTTTTCTGTTTTGTTTTCAAATACATTGGGAACTCCGAGCCATTGATGTCTACCCTCTGGATGCAGCTATCCAGCCAACTCCTTATTCACCTCACAGTCTACCCACTGAATCAGTCTCCAGTTTAGAGAAAGGATGTTAGTGGGGGGGACCATGCCAAAGGCTTTACAGAAATTCAGATAAATGCCATTCCTTCGTGTCAAATGATATCCTGGTATCCCTCCCCTTGTCCACTGACGTAGGCACTCCATCACAGAAGGCCATTGGGTTGGTCAGGCAGGATTAGCCCTGGGTGAAGTCATGCTGTCCCAAATCACCTCCCCGTTCTCCTTGTGCCTTAGTAGAGCTTTTATGAGGATCTGTTCCAGGATCTTCCCAAGCACAAAGGTGAAGAAAACAGTTCCTCCCAGGGTCTTCCTTTCTACTCTTGTTAAGGCAGGTGCAATACTTCCCCTTTTCCAACCACATGTCACTTCACCTGACAGACTTGGCAACTGCATCAGCCAATTCCCTCAGGACTCTGGGACGCATCTCATCAGGTCCCATAGGCTTATGCACACTCGTGTTCTTCAGGTGGCCATGAACCTGGTCTTTATTACAGCGGGAGGGACTTTGCTCTCCCAGTGCCCTCCTGCTGTCCATCCCCTCAAGAGCTGTGAGAAAAGAGGTTGCCATTGAAGACTGAGGCAAAAACCTTGGAAGACTCTTCATTTTTCTTGTAAAAGAAGATTAATTTATACAAAAGTATATATTACCAGCCAACTGAAATTTTGGTTTCTGTCAATAAAGGTCAAAATTTTCTCTACAATGTTAGCCTGTTATATTTGCTCTCTGGTTGACCAATATCTTCCATGTGTGAGTCTGAAGAATTCAGGCCCTAAATGTTTACTTGTTTAGGAGCAGGACTTCAGGGCAGAGCCCTTGAAGGGCTTATGAGCAATAAGAAAAGAAGATAATGTTAGAATCGTGACTGAACTGTTTTGGTGCATCACGGTTTGTAAACATCCCTCTCAACATTTTCTTCCCACTCCCCACCCTCTTTGTAAATTTCAACAAGGTGGCAGTAGGAAAAATAAAAACCTAAATCTTGTGGAAGCCTGATAAAACTAAGAGGGGATACCTTTAGGAGATCTTGTGCCAGACACACCTGAGGACCCATGCATGTGTAACCTCTCCAGTCTGTTTCCACAGTTGCCTGTAGTGTCCTGTCCTCCTGAGCTCTTTAATATAGTTAATTTTTCAGCAATTTTTGTAATTGAAAAGGATTCTTTTAGGTATTACTCCAAAAGGGAAAACTAAAGAGGCTGACAAAATCCTGCAATGTTCATTTTCATCAAGGCATTTCATTAAGGGAGATGTGGTGTATTTTAATCTCAGGCGCACGTGAGAATCAGCAGGCATTTGCTTGCTCACACAATGCCACCCAGGATTCAGAGTGCACATTCTTACACAGGCCAGCACGTCTGAGGGCAGAGTGACTAACAGCATTCTCCAAATGAAAAGATTGTTACATCATCTTCTTGCATCAAAAGCCAATTCTCCTCTTCACATTCGTCACAAACCTTCTCTTTTTTAGGCTAAAATCCATATCAAATAACACCACTGAATAAGCTCCAAATAAATTAACTGAATTCTGAAATTCCCCCCAGATTTTTTGCCCCTTAGTTGCTTATGGAGGGGACTACTCTTAATGAAAGGATGTCCTGGTATTTCAGGAAGGGTTTCACTCTTAGCAGCTGAGAAAGAAATCACCAGCTATCACCAAATCTCTTCCTGGTCCAGGAGCACTTCCTGCCTGTGACCACGTTAATCTGTAACATATAATATCCTACTTCACGTGTATGGAATGGCATAGGGCAGATAATCCTTCTTCTTCAGCCGGACCCACTTGGCAACCCACTTTTGATGTCAAGCATCATCAGTCTGACAGTTAAGCCTGCGGTCGAATGTGTCTTTTAATTGCAGGTAGTTCACTGGAAAATTTCAGTGGGAGGTTAAACATGCGCAATGCCAGGAATTTCATGCTAACTCTGTGGCAGAAGCAAAGGTTTTTCAAACAATCAAAAAGCTTTCTAATGCCTCAAAAAAAACCCCAAACCCCAACCACACAACAAAGAGTAATAGAAAAGGTACTAGCCATATCTCCTCCCCTCCCACTACACCTTTTCTCAACGAGTAACCTCTCAAGGCAAACAAATTGGAAACTATAAAACTCAGTGGACAGACCACAGGAGACCTGTGTAACAATCAGCTCTGCAAAACTGGAATTTCAGGTTGCTTCCATCTCACAAAATAAGAGTTTTCATTTCACTAGGACTTTTCTACTAGGTAAAGCTAAACAGTGCAAAATTCAAAGTCTTGCAAAAATTCTTTGAACTTGTTCCATAATTTTGTTTTAATGACAAATTCTAGAGACATGCCTGATCTTTTTCTAATTGGGTTAATTGTAATTCTTATCTCTGCGTCCTCATCTCCAGTGTCTCAAAAGCACAGTTGCTCAGCAGGTTTTTGTGTTTTCCAGTGGATATGCTAAAGCTGAAGCTGAGCTTGCAGAGCCCCAAAACTTTGTTTGTGAAGAACACCAGAGCTCCCTCTGTATTTTTGCAGAAGTGATAAAGGGAACATTAGAGCACCCTTGTCATCTCCCTGATTGATGGCTAATTACAAATCCAGTGACCCAGGCGGTGGCATAACTACTTTTTAGAGACCATTTGCATGCATGGCAAGGCATTAAGATTTGTTAATTGGGCTATTAAACTGCTGTTAAAATTTGACATTACTTGAGGGCTCTGATAAATTACCACTCAGTGGGAAAATAAGCTTACTGATTTCAGATTGTCTGCACCACATCCAAATCATATTCTTCTCAGAAACTCTGGAAAGAGAACTGCATTTGCTTTGTACTGCCTACAAGAACAAACCATGATCTTACTGGTGAATTACAAGCTTCTTCAAAGCAAATGTGCTAACCTCACTAAGTCAGTGAAGAGGAAACAACTCATCAAACTCCTATCCTACCAGCAGATAATATGCTTTTTCCTGACAAAATCTACAAGATAATTAGTTAGTTAATTTATGTTTCCAATAATTTTGGGCCTCATTATAAATAAACGCTTCGGTCTGCAAAGCTTTTTTTGTTTTTCTTTAAAGGCACCTAAGACTTCAAATGCTTTTGCGTAGTCTGTTTTTGTATATTCTATTCCTGGAGGTCCCTCTAGTGGCTAAAGCGCCAAGTTTATCTGGTCTAACTTAAAAGGCTACAGGTGTTTTGCCTCTTTTTTTTTCCTTTTTGGTAGATATTTCTCGTAATAGACAAAGATTTTCCTAACCCTTATAATTCCTCCTACTAAATAAACGGCAAAATAAATAAAAGTATTTTTCACATTAAGAAAAAGGAAGACTAATTCAACTAACTTAATACATTGTCTGTATTTGTACAATGAATAATAGGAAGCTGTCGAAGAGAGGATCAAATTCCTGTACATTGAATTTAAGAAAGCATTTTCAGTCCCCCATCAAAGAGGAAGGTTCCAGTCTCTAACCTCGGACCTGAATGACCAGAGTTCAGCACCCAGTTCTCCCACAGACTTCCTGCGTGACCTCTGGTGTGTCACTGCTCCTATTTGTGCCTCAGGTTCTCAGTTTGTAAATGGGATAATAGCACTGTCCTCCTTGTAGCCATAACGATCAATGTGGTTACAGGTTAAGCACTCGGATTTTCTGGGGAAGCAGGGAAGCAGACACAGTCACTATAAAGGTAGGGATGCTTTGGAACACTGCACAAAATTCTGGAGGGCAGACAGAACTAAGAACACTGGAATTTCTATTCCAGACACTGTGTTGTGAATGGAAACACAAACGCGAATGAATGCTTTAACTGCTGATGATGTCATACAGAGATTCTGCCTCTTCCTTGCATTTGCTCTTGGTGAAACTTCACCACGTGAACAGACTTGGAAAGGGACATTACCTGGCTTATCAGTTACATAGTAAAAGACTTCAGTGTCACTGATAACCCTGATTTTTTAAGTTAGAGGCCAGCCATTATACACAAAAAGCCCCCAAACACAGACCATCACCACATCAGTGGCTGCTTTTAATAATCAGAGGAGGACAAATGGGAATCTGCTGAGGATGCAAAAACTCAAATTTTATGTTAGAAGACACAGTTCAAAGCAAAGAACTTTCCAATGAAAGTTCCACCCTATAAGATAAAGGAATGTTAGTAATAATTCATCGCACATACACCGGCAGGGTGAGCAAGGCAGCGGAAAGCGCTGAATAAACAGTGTCATGAGTTTGCAGGTGCATTCAGCATCTTGCAAAATTTTCTAATCTCAAGCATCTGTAAGATAGTAATCAATGATGATTCTTCACACTCAGGCATTATTTCCCTCTTAGCAGATTGGCATTAAGGCTGGGAGGCTGCCCAGGGAGGGAGCCAGGGAGGGAGATGGATGTACAGGTGTGACAATGGGGCAGAGTGGCCAGCAAGCCTAACAAAGGCTCTCCAGAACAGTTAATGGAACTGCCTAGGGAATGGGTTAATAATAAACACACCTGTATTGAGCAGGAGGAAGAACACGCAAATAAAAGTTAACCTGAAAGAATCCTCATGTTTAAATAGGACTTAGAAAGATAAAAACATGCAGGATTTTAACAGAGACTCCTTGCAGAGGAGTAGTCCAGGAGGGACAGAGATGATCTTAATCAGGCTCTGGTACAGCTTAGCCTCAGACCCAGAACTGCTCATTATCTGTAGATTAAACTAAGCAAACCACTCATGTCTGAATTGGAGGGAAACTTCTGCCTGGGCTGTGACTTCCACAGTCCCAGCACTTACTGCTTTCTGACAAACCAATACTCAAGCCTGGACAAAAACAGCCACTAACTTCAACACTTTCAGAGAACATTTCTTGATTAAGGTCCTGCTTCATTTTAGGGTTTTATATTTCATGCAACTGTCACTGCTATAACAAAGATCAAAGACTTTTTATGACTGTGGTGTCCAGGAATTTAATGCAATTATATTCCGAGAAATACAAGCATTAACAGAAACATGAATAGTTAAAAAATACTGCCATATAGACATACAAAGGAAATTTTTAGCAATTCAGAATAATTACATGGGTCATTGTGAGAGAACCAAAATCTGCTGTTCTCTTGAACAGATAGAATTTGGATATCTGCCTGGTTTATGTCATTTTATAGTCTAATCAAAGGGATGTTGTCAGAAACACACTTTCTAAATGTTTTAGAAAAAAAAGCACAAAGGAGTGCACACTCACAGAAGAAAGGTGAATTTAAAGCCTATGAAAATAGCAAAATCTGTTTTAAGGACAGAGAATATTTATGGCATATATCAGCTAATGCAAGAAAACCCAAAGCCCCAATACAAACATATAGGAATCATACAATTTATTTTAATAGTGAAGGACAAAAATATTTGAAGAAACACATTACTATAGTCATGAAAGAGTTGGGCATATCTTTGATTTCTTCAAAGTAGCTTTTATTCACAGCAGTCAACTGAGCTGCAATAATTTATACCAAATGTGGTCTGTTACATATCAAGAAAGGCCCACAGGCAAGTTACCTAAGGAAGCACCTTGATGAAACTTTTGTACTCTAAATAGAGAACAAATCCTTAAACAAATTCACTTTTAAGGCTGTGATGCTGCGCACCAAAATTTGAAGTTATCACTGAGGATAAGCAGATAAGTTGCTTTAGAAACCTAAATCATTAAGAGACCCCCTTGACTACAAACCTGTGCTTTGGGAAATTTGTTATAGATTTCTATAGCTTGGGAAAGCACATTACTCTTTTCAAAGGGAATGCAGGATTAGTTACTGATGCAGTTACTCAGCATCCAAATTATTGCAAAAATTTAAGACTTAATTTAGAAAATTTTTGTTGAACTTGTTTGTTCCTGATAACTCTATGCTCCACTACTGCTTATTATTTGCATCTCCATCCATTTCCCAGCACTTATTTCCATCCCAGAGGAGAGCTATTGATATCATTCTACACCAGCAATGTTTGCTTTCATTATCATAGGGACCAGTGTGACAAATAAATTGGCAACACCTTCATCTCCCCAAACAGGAAAAGGGAACAGCAGGAAATAAAAGCCACCTCGGTGCATCTCCGGCCCTGCAGATGGATGGCCACACCTGTTGCAGAGGACAGCAAGCAGGTAGGACCACAAAATATTCTATGTGTTTTAAGTGATGCTTGTGATACATCCAAGAAGGGATCATTGCTTAGTCCACCTTTTCTTTCCTCTTCATCGTTTCTCAGTACTCATCAGCAATATAAACCAATCATTGCCACTCTCTATTTGCCCTGAATAATGAAGTATATGTAAAGCTTGAAAAACTTCTGTATCAGTAATTTCACAAGTTACTCGTTGCCATCCTTTGTCTGCAATTGCTTTCAGCAGTGTTTTTTTTCTGTTCAGTAATTTGGTTTCCTTACATAAATGGCAGCTAACTTAGTGTATTTGCCCTGCTCTTCGATCAGACATCAGCAGCATCCCACTAGTGCACTCTCCACTGTTTAGACAACTTTTTAGCTTGCACTAGGAATAATCTTCATAGAGATATGTATTTAGCTGATCCTTGCATGCTATTGTGGCCTGGTAATAGCAGACTGCAGAACTACTACAGTCAGGCAGCCATCTACCTTACAGCTCTTTCTGAGGCAGCAAAGTACAGAGGTGGACGCCTGACCTCTGCTTTCTGAACTCTAGTTTCCTACTCTATGGCATTCTCCAACCAGCCCCATAATTTTAGGCCATAAATATGCACTAACAACTTTTCTTTGTGCTACTCTGCCTTTGTCTTTCATGTATTTGCTGTCCTCATCCTCAGCCCTTGCAGACAGTTCCCAAAAGCATCCTGGGGTGCAGAAGACCTCTTCAGCTCTGTGTCTGTTTTGATATTTGCTTTTCTAAACTTTTCATGTAATTTTTATTTTACAAGGTTTCATTCAGAACAGCTGATTATTTAAATATTGGATGAGAGAATTAAGGCAGAAAAAGACCTCCTTATTTGATGGTTTCTGATAAAAGGCAGTCAAGTGTCTGTAAAGATTCTATATTCAGACAGGATCACAAGGAACACAGACAGAAATGCTGACAAATCAGAGTTTGGCTAAATTTATTCTTCATTAACTCTTCATCGCCATCTGGGAAAGCTTCTTCTCCCAGAGAATTTTGTAAAATAAAGTCAATAAATGATAAAGGTGAAAATCATCCTGGTCTTTGGTAAATGATTTCAATTTTGCATATTTTGTTTTTGGTTCTAAGGGGCAGCTCAAGGGAACTGCTCATGTCAATAAAATTAGGTACATGCATTCTCAGAGTACTAAGTCTATTGTCTTCAAAACAGGCTTTTTAAGGGCTTCATAAAAGTAAACAATATCTGGCAATTAGTACCACCCCATGTAACCTACTTCAGTTTTATATTTAGTGTTATGCAGCTACATATGTTTTATTTTCATCAATACTAGAATCATAGTCAATGTGGAATAGGATGCAGGATATTGACAGCAATAGTAGAAATTATACATTTCTATAGCTACTTTTAAACTTTGTATTAACTTGCTTTAACTTTGCATAATTCCATACAGTTCTGGTTTTTTGTTGTTTTATGAGGGCTGTGGCAAGTGAGAAACTGACTTTTAAATTTTTTCTTGGCTTGCATTCTGTCATTAGCTAGAAGTTACATTTCATCCTTGTGGATTTTGCTCTTATTTTTTCTTTTAAACAAATGTAAAAAGCACTGCTATATCCTCAATATGTTGCTCCAGTCTTGTAATTGTAAAAGCTTTACCACAACTATGTTGTGATTCAACTTTATAGCAGAAATATTCATAGGAATGCTGTTAAATTTTACACATGAGCACCTCTGACTCTGTAGTAGCTACTGAAATGCTGTTCTCAGCTCCTGTATACTGCCGTATAGCTCCACACTGTGACTCAACCTGCGAGATGGCTCATGGATCTATCATCAAGTGTGAAACCTTCTAACTTCCAGGAATAAAAAGTTTACTTGTCAGGGTGGCCAGCTGAAGTTTCTCTCTGCTTGCCTGAGGAAACCTGTGACAGCACCAGAAAGTACCTGTGTAAGTACATTTCTGGTTTTATATAATTATTAAAGGTGTTCTACTCTATCTTGAGCATATGGGTTACTTGGAGTAACTGGGACTTATTAAAATCTCTTTTTGTGACACCTAAATTATCATCACCCCTTTTACCTATAAGAGCTAAATTTCTTCACCCCTTTTACCTATAACATAGAAAGTTTTCCATTGCCTAGAGAAGAGCCCTGCCCGTGTGGCAAGTGCAAGAGTAAGGCAGCCCATTAAACCTTGTTGCTGCTCTTCCAGAAGCAATGGCATCTCTCTATCCACCTCTCTATAGAGTCCCAGCTATAGAAACTGAATTGATATCGTACTGTTTTGGTTTGGTTTCTTTTCTCTCATCACAGCACCTTGGATGTACATGTATTGGACACACACACCTCCTGCCTACCCAAACCCTAACCCTCCTCAACACTGTTACACACTGTAGAAATAGAGAGGAAAAAAAGCACCCAAGAGTTTGACAGACTTTGAATCCCTGTACCAGCACAGGCCCTTTGTCCCGCTGCAGGAAGAGATTTTCTTGTCTTTCCCAAGCATGTAGGAATAAGGAAAATCCCTCTTTCTCCTGTACACTGAAGCAGTCCTCAAAAACCTTAGGTCAACCATTTTCAACTCTATGCCAGATTTAGAGACTTTTTTGTGCCTTGAAGTTGTCTAAACTCCTGGTTCATTTGGATCAGATCTGAACCTATCTGACCTGATCAGATCTGAACCTATCTGACAAGTAACCCAAGGAAGAGAGCCAAAGAGCGAATTGGCTGTGATTTGCTATAACTGTGGCTTAAACATCAATATCACCCAGAAGAAAAAAAGAAAGAGCAGGCTTCCTTGTAGGGGGCAACAGGCATATACTTAAAATCTAGGGTTGGCAGGCTTGCTGTATTGCAGGGACCCCAGATTTCTGGAGAAAAAAAGATTTAAAAAGACATCATAGTGCCTTCAGTGGGTCTGATTTCTAAAGGCCCAGTGAACTCAGGTGCTTAAGTCCAAGGTTTGCTGCAAGTCACAGCCACATCCAAATGCAACTTCAGTTTTGCAGTTAGTGGAAAAGACAGAGAGAGATTCCTATCTTATAAAGGAAAAGGCTTAGAACAGTTGATGAACCATCCTGCCAATACCGTTTTTGCACAATGCACTTAGTTCAGAACTGTGTCTGCAGTTTTGCTATATTTAAGAAACAAAGTGAAGATAGTTATTTTCCTAAGGTTTTGAATTCTCAAGGTATATTTTGTATATGGCTTATGCAAAAGAACTTCATGGTTTTGAATGTACTTCCCCTTCAAGCTTACAAAATTTGCTTGAAGCACTGACTAAACTGCTGTAAACAAGAGACCATGGAAGTAGCCACACAAGGAAACACAGCAGAGGGTTTTTTTCCCACTGTAAAAACTGCTCTTTTCTATAAAAGAATGCATATCTACAGGCATGAAAAAAAAAATTGCACAGATGACAAACTGGAAAAGAAGTAAAGATTAATTTAGCATAGCTTGTAAAGATGGGTATGAGCTTAATGCTAGGAGCTAATTTTGTGAAGTCAGCTGTTGGCCTCAAGAGAAACATTTGTGAACTTTTGCAGATTCTACAAGCATGATATATTAAGATCTTAACAAGCTGATCTGGGGAAAACCACCTTAAATTATTTCAAGCCTTTCAATTTCCCACATGGCAGTCCTTTTTTTTTCTAATATTCTGGCTTTCAGTTGTACTTTTGCGTCCTTTGCTTTCAACAGTACTTATTTTCCCGTGTCCATATACAATCCAGCTTCAACTAAAATTTTCAGTTATGGTTTTGTCTGCCTTGTCTGCACATTGACCTTCCTGAAGCACTTGTTTTGAATTGGAACTACCCCGAATTTCTTGTATTTCCTTTCAGTGTGAACTATGGCTGTGGTTTCTCAGCACATTATTTCCAGAGAGTTGTGTAGCATGCTGTACACCACATCAGTGAACTGATTTTGCTGAAAAATGACCTGGCAAGAAGGAGTTCTTTTCATGTGAGCTCGGTCTGATTCACTGTGAGGCCACACAAGGAGCAGTGCTGGCACGGCTTCAGAGCAGCGTGCCATGCTGTGGGAACGGAGCAGGGAAGGTCCAGGAGCATGTGCAGCCCGGGTCAACCTCCCCCCACACCCCGGATACAACGCGCTGTGCAAGCACTGCCAATTCCTTTATTTTCACCCAACAGCCTTGCTGTATGTTGTCTCTCATCAGATCCATCTGCTCCTTACATTGTTTACTTCCCTGATGTCTACGTTTCCCTTTTATCACCTCTCCACCCTCTCAGGTTTTCTCCCCAGAATAAATCCACTTGTATGAAATGCGCTGGCTGACACCCATATGCAAATTTCTGCAGATTCACTACAAGTGCATTATTCAAATAGCCACAGGTCCTCTTTACTTTGTTAAGCAAATGAAGACAGAAACAAAAAAGACCAAGTACCTATATTTGCATTAGCATTTTGCACATTCATTTGTTAAAGACTCGGTGCTAACCCTACCCAAACCAAAGCGCTACCCACTCTCCTAGAAGACAATGGGAAGGCTCTTTCGAGCAGTTGGTTTGCTTCACATCCTTGTGTCCTGGCAATTACAGGACAGGATCCGGCTCCAGAGCCATACCCTCGAAATGTTCAAACAAAGCCTACACTGCTTCAGTAACAAGACTCTCTTCCCACGCATCTCTTTTTAGCTGACTTTTGTTGATGTGGATTTTTAAATAATTTTTTTCCCCTCTTCGTTCAGTTGTTCTGATTTTTGACTCTGCACAGTTACAGTAAAGAGGAATTACTTGATAGAACATTCTTTATCAACTGCTGTTCTAGAAAGGAAACTGTCAACCCTGATGTTTTTAAAAGCTTCTAGTGGAGCCAATTCACATAAATATACTTGGAAACTTAACCCCCTTCTATTTTAGTAGGACACTTCTATGCTTCACTTCTCCCCATGATTTTAGTTCAAGTTTCTCATTTCCTGTCTGGCCCTGTGTCTGCAAACTCATAAAACCTTACTGAACACATTCCCAAGGTTATCAGCCTGTACTAGCCTCTCTCTGTCTCTATCCTAATCAAAGTATGGAGAAACCTTTCCATAGGTTATTTTTACATCCCTCCAGCTCTCATCTCTGGCAGTTAATGGCTTTTCTTAGCCCTCCTGTCTGAACGTGAGAGAAGTGTAGCATACCGTAGTTCTAGTAGCACTTGCCTTGACAGTCGTGTTTCTTTTGTTGCCTTTTTCTATTTGTGCTGTTCTCAGAGATTTATTTGCTACAGGCATGACAAAGCCCTGTGCAGGACAGCTGGCCATGATTTCTGCTGGTGTATTTCACCACCCCCAGGTCTTTATGCTTTATTTAGCAATTCCTTGGCAATCATGGCAGATGATTCTGCTTTGTCATTAGGCTGTGATGCAGAAACGTTTCATGCATTCTTACCAGAATTTGAATGTGCTGATTCCTGACAAATATTTTTCAAAGCTGCAACATAAATATAAGTAAGCTAACGTGTGTCATTGCACACAGATGTATGCGATAAGTTTCTTACACAGATATGTGTGCATGTATTTTCCACAGTAAATACTTTTTGTTTGTTTGTTTCACATTATATTTTTATATTCCCACAACAATTATAGGTATTTTTCCCTTCCTGGATTCTAGTTAATGCCTTCGTATGTCTCCCTTTCTCCACTGCATTTAACCCTGATTTAAGTACTGGTTTTGTTTCTTTGCACTTAAATGTACACACCAGTTAAAGTCCATCCAATTCACTTTTCAAACACCTGCTGAAATTGAGTGTGGAATTTGCAGTCTTTACTGTGCCCTTCACTTCTCTGGTATTCTTTATTCTGATCCTCTGCATCTGCTTTGTTCTTCATATTCAATACGTTTTAATTCAAAATGGCAATGAAAATGCGGGTACTATTGGAAGCAAACAATTCCATTGCATTGCTGCTGGCACTGGTCCAGTAAACTCACTGATGCAGTTTTCCTGGAGTGAGTACTTGCACTAAAGTCAGCAGAAGCATTTCCATTGGAAAAGTTACCTAAGTGTATGTGTATCTCAAAGATCAGAGCTGCAGATGCATATCCAGCTCTTAGGGTTTAAGGTCAAGTTCTTTGAGTCACAACATAGAGATGCCATTGCAATCAAGAGCTGCTGTCTGGTTGGTCTCCTTGTTCCCTAACCAGCAGAGTAAGGGTTTCATTCTTTCCAAGGAAGTCTTTCTCAGAGTGTGGTCACTACTGTACCTCTGCACACCATTCTTTTCTTGAGCCTGTTCCTTGCTGACCCAACCACAAATATAAACAACAAACCTTTCCTATCATCCTTTTGCATTGGTAGACTACTAAATTCTCTTCTGCCCTCCCTGCATTCTTCCCTGCTTTGGGTAATACAATTCTAATTGTTCCAAACTTTCCTTCTCTTTTAGCACAAGGTCTCTGCTGTTGTTGTTGCACCGGCTCGAATCCTCTCCCGCTGGTCTGTAATTCCCCCGAAGCCTGGCACCCAAATCCAAACATGATATTGCAGCTAAAGCTGTTCTAACGAACAGCTGAGTGACTTCACACAGGCTGTTTATGCTGTCCTAGGTGTCACTTCTCTCTTGCAAGAGCAGCACAGCATTACTCACCTCTGCTCTGCCTGTAACGCTCAGATCCTTCCCAAAGGGCCGCAGTTTAGCAAAAGGGATCTGGTTACGAATGTTGGAAGGTGACTGCTCCTGCCCAAGTGAAGTTCATTGTATTGGTCTCCACAAAGTTTTTCCCCTCGCTATTCACTTCAATTAGTGTGAGCTCTGTCTTTTTCTAACCAATAGTTGAGGCTTCTTTTTTGTTAGGATTGCTAGCTCACCCTGCACCAGTAAGGACACGGGAACTGGTGTAGTTCTCTTTTGCTCCACATGAAAGCATACTTGAAAGTTTATAAATCAATAGGTTTGCTTCATCTGCCACTGAAGCTAAGGGGAGGGGGGACTTTGTGACTGGTTTAATATCAGCAATACTGGGCCTACTGTATTACTATATTTAATCATTTCACCTACATATTCAAATGTACACCTTGAGTGGGTGAAGGAATCTGATGTGATTAAGAGTCAGGGCGTGTCCCAGCCTGCTGATCAGCCTTCAAGTATGAAGGAGAATTCTAAGTAGTTCTAAGTCATGAGAGGTAATGACTGCCACACACCTACTCTCTTAATGGAACCATTGCCCTTGAAGACAACAGCTGAGGTCAAACCATCCCTTGACCAGGCCCATTTTCAAAAGACCTGTTTGAAAGCCTCAAATTTGACCTCTCTTCTTTCCATGGACACAGCCTAATCCTGGTTACAATATAAAGGAATAGCAAAGCAGACCCACATTCTTGTCACCCCTCTGGAGGTGAGCAGTCTGTCCTGTGTTACCACACAAGGAAGTAGAGATGCACATTCTCAGTGGACTAGGTGGCACTGACAACAGGTGGAAAGAGACAGTAGAAAGCTGGGGGATGCAGTGAGAGAAGCTGCAGGAGAAAAGGAGGCTGGGGAGAGAGCATGGCAGAGTAGGGGGAAGAAGCAGCAGAGACAGGAGGGAGAAAAATCCAGAAAGAAGGGAACATAGGAGACAAAATGTTTCCCTGTGATTCTAGTCTCAACACTTTTTCTGACTAAATCCTTTAGAAAGTAATCTCTGCAAGGATTCTCCATGTGGAGCTTTCCATGAGCCATCACAACTGCCCCTGAAGTTATACCTCCCTGACAATTTCCTACATCCCAGAAATCTCAAATGCTGAAATCAGAAGTGAGGACTACCCAAAAGAAAGGACTAAAGAGCCTTAGGACCTGCAAGATCCAGCATCACAAGCACTGGTTTATACAATGGTACAGCTCCTACAGCTCCCGTTTATGAGGTTAAAGAAATAATGGTTACAAGACTGGCTGACACCTGGAATTGTTTAACCAGGCCATCCCTGATGTAAATGACATTGACTCACATTTCCAGATATAGGTGGAACTGGCAATTATCTTTTCCTCATAATTGTCTTAACTTGCTTTGCTAGTTAGAAATAGTTTTCTAGGTTATATTTCAAATCTGGTAATCATTAGAGGTACATTCTTTCCATAGATGTTTGTATTTATAGTTGATGGAACATCTAGGACAGAATTTGACCTACAAGCTTAGATATGTAGCAGCAGCCTAGATAGAAATATATATACTTAAGTCTGAACCAGAGCTGAAGTAAGATTTCTTGATATATACACAAAATTTAAAATATGAATGCACATGTTGGGGCAGACAAACATTTTGTGGGCTTTTTTTTTTTTCCCTTAACCCTGAAGTTTTTCAGATTGCTTACCCTTAAGTAATCTTTTAATTAAATTTAATACAACAGCATTCTCTTAGATAATGCAGGGGGAAAACCTTTAAATAACAGGATAAATGAAATATTGGAACTTTCTAAAAAGTTTAATCAAAAATAGTGTATGTAAAGGGAAAAAATTATGAAATATCGTCCCCCATTGGTTTTCATCCAAAAAGTGCTTAGACTCTCCTCCTCTTTCTGGCTGTCTGTCTATTCTTTCCCGAGGCACAGGCTTATCCCAGACTCTCACCATTAAACCACGCTCTGTGACGTGACAGTGACGTGAGCTGGCCACAGCTGAGCTGACTGCAGTGGTATGTCGTGACTTCCACTGCAGACATTTGACCCAGTTACTGTGACCTGACACACTTGCAATCTAGTACAGGCTCAAGTCTCAAAGCAACAGCCCCTGAAACCACCAGAGACTGATGTGAAAGCTGAAACCAAGCCAAACAAGACTGAATTAAACCCAGAGGAAAGGCATTCTGAAAAACCATAATTATATCACATAGTTTGTTGATACATGTTTACTTTGCTTTTCAGAGGACTTTGGGTGAGATACTCACATGCTTTTTAAGAACAGAAATGTTGACAATCTAGGAGGAAATGACAGAGCTGGTTATATCCTGCTCTGAAGAGACATCGGGGACATAAAGCAATCCTTGTGCTGACTGGTGAGTGTGCAGTGAAGCTGCACTGCAGAGCGAGGTGGTGGCAAGGTGAGGTGCAGCCTCTGAGCAGATCCACGAAGTGTTTGGTGATTCTGCCCCTAACAGGGAGGGGTTACACTGCACAAGCTGAGACAGCTTCTGGAGGGAGGTAAGGGAACAGCAAATGTGGGCAGACTGTGCTTCAGAACCACATGGACACACTGTACTCACCGATTTCCTCTGGTGATTTTGCAATGTTCATAATAAAATACATTCTCAGAATCAGAGAACATTCAGGTTGGAAAGGAGCACAGGGGACATCTGGTCCAACCTCCCTGCTCAAGCAGGGCCATCCCAGAGCACATGGCACAGGATTGTGTCCAGATGGTTCTTGGGTATCTCCAGTGAGGGAGACTCTACAGCCTCTCTGGACAATCTGTTCCAGGGCTCAAGTCACCTGCACAGTAAAGTTCTTCCTCGTGTAACTGCCAGTTAACAGGTGTTTTCCTCCCTTTCCAGCTTTAGAAAACTTTGTGCACAAAACTTCTGTTTCTGCATCTTACATATTTTTGCCTCCTTCACTGTTTTTCACTACCACTGAGAACCAGAATTCTTAAACTGAAAATAATGAGCTATTTCTGAAAAAAAAAAAAAAAAAAAAAAAAATAGATACCCAAAAGCAAAAAAATTAGTGACCCAAATGCAAGAATATTACCTATAAAACTCAGCAGCTTGGTGTCTTTATTCCCAAAGAGAAGTCATGGTTAATGGTGCTTAAAATTAATCACTTGAGGACAAGTTAACCGCTGGATTCTTTTGTAAATTGCTGTCTATTTCAAGTTCATTGCTTGTGTGTAGCTATAAATAAATGTGTACTATCTAGGACTTTGACAAACGGTGACTACATGTACCCTGAAAATTCAGTCCTCAATAGTTTTCTTATCAAATCCTTTGTTCTGTTATCAAGTTTCAGGAAGTGATTTCGACATAAATAATAATAAGTAACAAATAATGTGTTGTTATTTTTAATATGCATTAAAAATTTTCCCCCAGAATATTCTTTTCAATGCTCTTAGGAGATAAAGCTGGTTCTCCTGTGCAAAAGTGTACTCAGACAAAAAAGTGGGCTTTGCTGTGACTACCACTATTGATGATCCAGAAGAAATTCTCTTATGTAAGAGCCTTGGTCAGACTAGTTTGCTATCTCAGTGTTCACAATAATCACTCTGTTCTCTCCAGAAGTGAACAGCATGCAGGGAGGGAGAATGAGAACAAGCATCTTTAAAGCAGTGATCCCTGACAGGAGTTTAGGGGGTGGATTCACATGTGTGACATAGCTGTAGGGGCAGCAAATCATGAGGATCCATAGCCACTCTTCAGAGGCAGGTCACAGGGAAAAAGGCAACTTGTATCAAAAAACAACATTTTCACAGCAGACAGAAAGAAGAGAAGAAAATACAAAGGCAGCTGTGGTGAAGCAGCCGGGATACAAGCCCCCAAGAGCCTTCCCAGCCCAAGGGAAGAGGTGAAACAGCCGGGATACAGGCTCCCAAGAGCCTTCCCAGCCCAAGGGAACAGGTGAAGCAGCCAGGATACAGGCTCCCAAGAGATTTCCCAGCCCAAGGGAACAGCTGGAGGGCTTGCTCCCTCTACTGGAGCATCCTAATAGACCCACAAGAGACTTGCTAATTTGACCCACTCTCAATCCCACAGCAAAGCTCTTTGACTAAGAAATAAAAATTAATGCAGCGTTGATTACCGTTGCTGGCTTAGTATCACAAGGACTTTTTTTCTTTTTTTTTAAAGACTGACCATGTAGTTCAATATGCAGCTGAAGGCAGAGGGGAGAGAGCTATCTCATTGCTTTTGTTTTGAAAAGAATCAACATAAGGCATACAAGTTTAAATCTGCATTTTTCAGGCCACAATTCTGTTAGTTCAGTCAAACTGGAACACAGGAAAAGCAGGCAGACCTTTCCAGTGTCTCATGTAATGCAGAAGAGCAACTCTTGCCACATGACCTTTGCTCTAGGACAGCCTAGCCTTAAATACTTGGGCCCACAAATGAATAGCCTATTCCTACAGGAAGCAGAGAGTAAACCTCTCCAAAAGTATCTCCAGACAAACACCACGTCATCAGCTGGTTATGTAGCATTCATGTCAGGTAAGATAGGTCAGAGCAGCATGAGGCACAGTGACAGCAAGAAACTCTGACTCAGGCACTGACACTGCTCCACTCTTGCTTGCTGAGACTCCTCTTTCTGTTCTGTAGAATCAGGGTCACCTTTGGGCTCTGAGGCTACAGGATCTTGCACCTTGAAACTCAGCTTTCTGTCTGCTGAATGAGAGTTCAGGAAGCCTTACTTCTTCATGCCTTTTTATACCTTAAGTTACATAGTGTTGGTGGTGAAATCTGCCTCCTTCTGTATAGAGCATCTGACATTTGGTACAAAGACCTCCAATTATAGCTGAACATTACAGGCATGACAGTAAAAAAGTAAAATGTTTGACTAAAAACCCATCTAGATATATTTTAATGGATAGTGTGGCCCCTCCAGTTTAAATGACTTCTCATTCCAACTTTCTGTCATCTCAGTGAACATCTTAGTCCTCTGGTGCTCAATCACCTTAGGAATTCAATGGAGGAAACGGAAACCAAGCTCTGCAGCAGTGACAAAGAGGAAGCTTTCAAAAGAGAACTACCATACTGCATAGGAGAAATAGACTTCACAGCTTCTGGGAAGAAACATGGAAAGGTATGGGCACTGAGGAGTTTTAACCCTTTCACACTATTGCTGTTGTCCACCTGTTACTACTTAGCAGTAAATGCAGAGACTGCAACAGTGAGGGTCAGCATGCCACGGAGTGGGGCACAACATTGTACCCCAGGTAGGGACCATGCCTTCCTGAACATGAATGTGGTTTCAAATATGGCCTTTTAATATACAGAAATCAGTCACTTGATTTGCAATTACATGATACAAGTACAGAAGATAATTTTTCCCTTAAAAAAAAAAAACGCCAAAAAACAACTAATTATGTGCCCTGATTCCTTCATTTTGCATAATTTCCCTATTTTAACCTATATATGCCAAAAATTAATCACTATGGATTTTTACATTTTAAACATACTTTTGAGCTGTTTCAAGGTTTTCCTTAAATTTTTTGTCTCTGTTCTGCTGACATGCAGAAAGGGATGTACACGAACTAACCCACTTCCTCACTAGTCCCGTGCACAAGTTACCGGTAGAGCAGAAGGAATTCCTAGGAATTCCTGAGATCTGCCTCAAGATTTTGATTCATCATAAAGTCTTAAGCACAAAGCCAAAATACATACAGAACTAGAAGAAGCAGTAGATTCATGTAACATGTTCTTGAAAAACAGACACAAAATCAGACAAATATTTTAGCTTGTGCAGAAACACTTACGAAATTTTTGGCTTTGCTAGGCTGCCATGAAACTGAAGGCAGTTCAAGTGGAACAGCAGCTCTAAGGGAGGTTGTGATTTGTCAGTCTGCATCACAAAACTAACCCATGGCACTGACCCAATTAGTGAGATGACAATCATGCAGAAGTCTGCTAAATTCATTCAAGTATCTAGTTTTCTGTCAATTCTTGCTCAAATATTTTTTTCTTAAACATCCAAGTTGATGATAACTTCCCTCCGCGTTTACCATGAACACACTCTTTACTGTATCTTTTGTACTGTTGTTATTCATTGAGTTTTTCTTGTCTTTGTTGAAGTTTATGAAGGTCCCAAGTACCATTCACCCTGGAATTATATTTGAAGTTATGCTCAACAAATGGAAGCTACCTGCTCCCAATTTGGTTGTCTCTTTAGTAGGGGAAGAAGAAAATTTCCAGATGAAGCCTTGGCTACGGGACACCTTAAAGAAAGGACTTACAAAGGCAGCTCAAAGCACAGGTGAGTGCTTTAGGCTTTAAAGAAGGAATTGGTATTTCTCCTGGATTCTCACACCTAGCCCCCAGTGATCTGGTAATGACAATGGGCCTGCTTACATGATTATTTTTGAATGTTCAAGATTTTTCTGAATGCAACCTACAACCTGCATGTAAATACCTTTGAAAATGAAAGAGACTGTATTATAGTAGCAAAAATAAGTTCTTTCAAACCAAATTACTCGAGGCAACCATTCCTAAAAGTGCAAAATTAGCTGACATTATTCCCTCAGAGGTGACACTAGAAAGATAGCATCAAAATTAAGCCAAATACAATTTCTCCTCTTTAGTGCCATAACAAAATAATTCTGAACAGAGAAGAGTAATTTGACTTCAACAAGAGTGAATTTAGGTCAAAAATAAGGCTTTCTACATTGTCACCTGCAAAATAAAGTTAAAATATCTGTGAGCATTTCACAGCAAGCTCTTTGTTTGTATTCACTGTTCCAGACAAGATTGTAACAGTTTAACTTTCTGTAATGAGACTGATGCCTTATCAGTTTGACCTGGAACAGAGGCAAAATGAGAGGAATAAAGTAGGTATTTATTGAACGGCCTTCAAAGGCCACACCCTGGCAATACAAGAGCCCAGCTGCAGCCCTGCCAGGATGGGCCTCAAGATGGATGCAGAAATGGGGGCCTGGTCACAGGGTTTTACACTTTTATAAGTTAGGGTCCATTTGCATATTGAGGTTAACTGTCCAATTAATAACTTCAAATGATGAAGTTCCATCCTCCTTGCTTGCCCTCCTCTTTTTTACATTGTTTATGCTTTTGGGCCTGAGGTTCAGAACGACTGTCCTTCAATCTTGAGCTGGAGCGAATTGTTGTGTCTAACTACGCTGTGAGGAGAACTTAGTAGCACTTAATATGAAGCTAAGAGCTACACACTAAAGCAGAACAAAAAAAACCAACAAAACTTAAGGCGTCAAGACAGCCCAGTGCCAGAGCTCTTTTTGGTACTTTTGTGCCACACAGATATTTTCTGTCTCCATCTGCCTTCTGTACTTCAGACTAGGCAGCATCAAGATCCCCAGTTCCTTTATGTTATATATTTGAAAAAGACCATCTCACTGTTTACCTAGGGTTCTCCAAATTCCTTGTCACCGTAACAACACTGCTGTGAATTCTATTATCCTGAAGAATTCACTCTCCACGCACACAAGAACAAGAGGAAGAACTCCAGATTAGGCAGATTTTGCCTCTTCTGCTAAGAGATGATTGCACGGGACTGTTAAGGCCTCAGTTCAAGTCAACAACTTCCCTGACTCTGTCCCTTTGCTCTTCCTCGTAAAACAGTCAGACTGCCTGGTACAGAGATGTTTCTGCCCATGTGTAGGCATTGAGTGACTCTAGAGTGGACACAGCATTCTTGATGAGCATATTAACATCAAAGACAGCAATGTTGCTTCACATAGTACATGAAGAACGTTTGCTTGAGCTTATAATTTCTTCTTGTTTTCCTTATTAAAGTCTTATTTTGCATGTATTTTAATGCTAAAGCGATAGTCCATCAAGACCTGTCTTCATCTATCTATAAAAACCCCGTAAATCCAGTACTGTAAGTGATATTACTTGACACACAAACACTTTCAAACACAAAGAAATTACCTAACTGCTTTTTAAAAACAATTTCAGGTGCCTGGATTTTCACCAGTGCTTTACGTGTAGGAGTAACACGACACTTAGTGCAAGCAGTCCGAGATCTTGCTCTGGCTAGTACCTCATCCACAGCAGGTGTGATTGCCATAGGAATAACTTCACTCAGGAAAATCCAGCACAGAGAAATTCTGGACAACATAAAGGTATTTTTCTCTTATCCTATTGCTCGCACCTTTACAAAATCTGTAAGCAGCTGGCAGAGCAACTTTGATAGAACTCTAAAACAAGCAAACGAACAAACGAAGCGAGGTTTAAGCTGTGTTTTGGGGAGGGAACAGAAAGCAAGCTCTGTGTTTGGATGATTCTGTGCCCTACACGCCCAGCGGGTGGCAGCATTAGGCATCAGCACAGCGAGCAGTGCAGGCATGAACATCAGGAAAACCCCAGAATAAGGGACCTTTCATGGATTTCTCCCTTGTCCACTTACTGCAGAAGCACTTCTAGCTATTACATAAGTACTGTAAAAAGCGCATTTTCTATTATGGGACACCAGACATTAATATTCCAGGACAAGTTTTTCTTTAAGTAGACACTGAATTGGTATTTAGTACACAAAAACTTGCTCAATACAACAGGGCAAAAACTTGCTCAATACAACAAGGCAAAAATACCAGCCATGCAGGATTTTATCTAGTTATGGGGAGTTCTGGGGAATTCTCAAACTGGGTCAAGGGGATCCAAGCTCTTGGGAACAAAACAAAAACAGTATACCAACAAATAAAAAACCTCACCCAAAAAAAACTGTTGCTGAAAGTGGTGCTGCTGAATGGACACAGAAGTGGAGAGAAAAAAGAAAAAAATAGCATTACCTCCTCATCACTGGATATACAGTCTGTCCTAAGCAGAACATTATAACAATAAAATAGGTGTGTAATGACAACAAATGACAGCTTCTCTGCACTATTTTACTCCCCTGCAGAAGCTAAGAAACAAGTGACAAAGACAGCCCTTTGAATTCACTCCTAGTTTTTCTCTCAGAAAGGCCTGGAAGTACCAGCTAGAAGCTGAGAGACTGCCAGACCATACTAGCGATTTATTGTCATTGGTCTTTCCCTTTTTTTCCTTTTCTTCTTTTTTTTTTGCCAGTGACAGCTACCTGTGCTTTACCAGGTGGGACTCTTCAGCTGGAAGACTTAAACCTATTTGTGTGGCAACTGGGCCAAAAGGGCCTCAAAGGAAAGAATTCTGTTCATTGTGTTTGTGAATTTAGTTCAGGAAAGTTGCTTTGGCAAATGCAAATTATTTCACCTCCCTCCTAGTTTAAGTGATCAAAATGCATCTGGATCTTTCCGTATCAGCAGCTACAAAACAAGTGCACTCTCTTTTATTTTCTTCCCCTCAACCAAAGCCCAAATTCTTTGTCAAGGGGTATTTTGCAAAGAGCGTTCCTGACCCTTTGACTTCTGGCACAGCTTCCACTCAAGGATATTTTGGATTTTAGTCAGTAACTTTAAGACAAAGGAACTACAGAGAGGGATGTTGATGTAAACCCAACTCTCTTTATACTTGGCAGTAACACAAGCAGCTTGTTGTATAAAATAGAGCTAATAACCCACACTAGCAGGGAGAAAAACAACCCCTGAAATCAAGCCCTCCCAACTCTTCTGTGTTAATGGTATGCTTTAAACGTCATTGAAAGATCACTTCCACATTTTCAGGGAATAAATAGGAAAATCCCCAAGGGTCTTTTTCAATTGGTTGTTGTGCCTCCGGGTCCTAATCAAAGGCCAGATCTTTGGTGAGGAGGCTTAATGTTACATGGCAGCAGAATAGAGGCACACCCTTTGTCAAAACAAAATCTGAAGGAAATTAATTATGTCAAGAAGCTTTCCCCAAGGAATGAGAGACAGGGAGAAGAAAGTGAAAGAAATTTGTGGCACTTGCTATTCGTAAGAAACATGCAAGTTTACTGCCTTTTAGTGAGAGGAAAATGTAATACACGGTAACAATTGCCAAGATGACGGTCTGAGTTCTGCTCAGCAATACTGCAGGAACTGGAGAAGAGGCATGATAGAAGGAAATGCAGATTTTAAACAGTGGTGTTAATCTATCTGCTTGCAAGAGGACAATGATTATAAAAAAGAATAATCAGGCATTTACAGCCTAGAATGATAGATGCAAGTGGATGTGCAACAGAGGGAAAGAAAGATGTATTAAGAAAGAAAGGGGAGTTTGAAAAATTTTGCACATGGAAGGCCATATGTAGTGCAATATTTAGAACAAAAGACTGTAGCAGGGGTTCTTTTTTACCTAGAAGATGATTACATGAAAAAAAAAATTAAAAATATAACACCCCTCACCCAAAATAAAAGATGATCCCCCTACCTAAAATCTGCTGCCAGTCACTCCTTTAGAATGCAATTTCCATATAACCCTGTCAATTAAGTAAAGCTGTGTTTAAATTGATAGGGACGTGGAACAGGCAAATTTATCTATGGACTAAACATGGAAAAACTCTCCTGAAATAAATAAGTTTGCCCCTCGTTACACCAGCTGAGGCTTCACATCTCCATACATAATTATCAAGGTTCATGGCCCCCTTCCATTTGTCATTTGTCCAACAAACGTTTCCAAAACTTGCATTCCAGAGAAGATGATTGATATCACTATATTTTGCAGAGGCCAAGAAGGAAACTTCAGGGACTCCAGCTATGAGTCCCGCCAAATCTGGCCACTTCCAGAAGGAACAGATTTTCCTTCTTCACGTTTTTTTAAGAGTCTGTCCAAGTGTCTCACAGGCGGTGAGCTGTGTCAGGGTGGAGAGGGAGGACATTAAAGCATGGGCCGGGCTTTGCAGAGAGCACTGACATCTCCCCTCCTGTCTCTAGAGTGAAAGCCTTGTGCACTACCAGTCAGATGACAATATCCAAGGCCCACTGTATTCCTTGGACCACAACCATTCCCATTTTATTTTGGTGGACCACACCACACCAGACGAGCCAGATGGGACCACTAAGCTCCGCTTCACCTTGGAGAAGTACATCTCAGAGCAGCGCACGGGATACGGGGGTAAGCAGGGTCTCTAGACGCATCTCATCTGAATAATCCTGATAGCACAGCAGGACCCAGGCCTTATCAAAGGTAACTCCAGTTCTCCAGTTGGACAGTGGCCTACGCAGGCAAGGCCAAGTCAACACATTTGTTGAGATGTAAGATGGCTGATGTAAGAGGCAGAACGACGGTAACTGCTGAAGTTGAGAAAGCCTCTCTTTGAACCAAAAATCTGGACTTTTATTGTGTCTCCTTAAATGTAGCTCAAAGCTGATCTTCAAAGCATAGCTCAAATTGCCTTAAAAGACAACACATGGAAAATAAATCCAGTTTCAAGTGTCTGTATCAGTGGTTCTAAGAGATTGATAGTCATTGTATACTTTTATCCCCTCTTACACACGGGGTCTTGAATTGCTCCCACAGTAGAAGAAAAGACTTGTTCCAAAGGCCTCTGAAATATTTTAAACCATATTTGTTTGGGGATAAAATCTTATCCTGGGTAAACACCGTAGCATCTAACGTCCAGCTGAATCTCTGTGACCTTTTATTATGATAGGAACTGAGTATTGGGCAGGTCTCCTACTGCTATTTGTGGAAAGAATTCAGTTGGCAAGTTAACACAGTTACTTTTACCTTTGCTTTGTTTGTGTGATACCTACAGTGCTAGCACAGCTGAAACAGGAGGGAGAGGTCACTTGTTCACAGCTTTGTGCATCAATGGAATATCCACTTACACAGCCCCTAGGAGGGTTGCTCAGAGGTACCTGAGAGCACAAATGCACCTGAAGAATCCTTACCTGGTGACCCAGATAGGAACAACCACAGGCAGGCTGTAAGGGTAGTCTGAGGCTGCAGTGCTGAGAATTACAAAGCAGCCTCTTTCTGCTCACAAACCAAATCTGATTGAACAAATCTCAGGGGAACATAATTCTGACAAAGAATGCTGATTCAGATGACAAATATTTTGCTGGAACATACTGAATTCAGTGTTATCTTCTATAAACAAACCCAATGTCATTCATTTAAGCTCATTTATAAACAAGCTGAGCAAAGCTGTGGGACTTTACTAAAGTAAAACACTTTAATAAGGTCATGCGGAATTTCCCTGCTTAAAATAAAAAACACCTAGAAGTCTTTAAGAGAAAAATTTTTATATACTGAATATTCTTTGCAATTGAGGATTTTTCCCAGATTTACAGCATAAAGACAGAATTCACCTGACCCTGCCCTGGCTAAATTTTATGTAAATCTATGAGAAATTCAGAGTATTTGTAGCCTTAATCATACTTTGAGGAAGCTGTTGTCCCAGAGGTCACTCTTCAAAGAATACCACATTACAGAGGTGTGACAATGCTAGGCCATTCACTTAAACAAACTAAGTTTCTTGCCACATCCTGGCTACAGCTCAGTCCAGCCTTACCTCTGTAGTCATCCCAAAAGAGATACAACAAATAGCAAGTAGAGATCTGCACTGAGTTTTGGGAGATCTACAAAGGGAAACATCAAAAAATTGTTTGAACCAAATGCCTTTTTTCCTCCAGCTGAAAGAGACATTCATCTCATGATATTGCTGTTTTGATTGAGCTCCTCCAGGCCAATCTACAGTCACCTTTGGATTACAGAGTTCAGCATTTACAGTAAAAACCATCCAAAATTATGTGGGAGGGTGGCCTAGGACAGGGATCCTGACCTCATTTCTTCCCCTGATACCATGACATGTTAAATATTTCATTAGCATTTCTTTTAAAAGTATCAGACTGTGTTATTATTAATCACCACACCAGGCTGGGCTGAATGAAACGTTAAGATGTTAAAGCAGAGTAATAAACATTATATGGTTCCTATCAACTCTGATCTGACTCATCTCTTCCTACCCAGGCTACACAGTCAGCCTCTTCATAACCTTAAATCCTTATTTCACAAGGCTTTTGTCCTGGATTCCAGTCCCTCTTCCAGCACACTCTAGGCACATGCATAACACCCAGGACAAACTGAGAGCTTTTAACCTCTAAATGTGTCTTAAGTATAAATACTGGTAGATGACCCTCTGGAAACTCACCAACTTTATCCTGCACCCTAATGCAGCTCCACTGCTCCCCAACCTGACAACCTTGCAGCAAATAAATAACTTAAAAAGCCAGCATGACACACAGAGGTGCCAATATCCATATTTTGCATCTGAGGTGAGAACAGCCTGGACTGCTTGCCTGGGATCACACAAAATGTCCAAGGCAAAGGCGCCTTTGTCCTGAATCCTAGGCCAGGACCCCTCTGTTAGGTCAGTGTTATTCTCTTCCTTTGCCACATCCTTCTGGAACTGCCTGCCTTCTGCAGGTTCATGGAGAGACCAAAACAACACAAAAGAGGAGAAGTATTTTCAAGGGGTCAGCAAAACAGCAACAGCTTTGTGAAAGTTGTTAGTTTAATTTTTAAAAAGTATCTCTTTGACAGGAACGGGTAGCATCGAGATCCCTGTGCTCTGCTTACTGGTAAATGGAGGACCAGGCACACTTGAGGTAAGAAGCTGTTTTCAGCTTTAGAAAAATAAATTAACTGGTGCCAAGTAATTAATGGAAAATTTGGCTGGATGACAAGCACATCTATTGCCACTTCACATAAAGTCAAAATTCACTTCTATACACCATTAAGAACTGGGTTCTGTTAATATTAAATTTGCCAGTATTTGTTTGGGAGAAATATTTCCTTTTGAATAGGCACCAGCTGATCATTAAAACTTCCACTGCCAGCTTGTCCAGTGGGAAGAAAGAATCCAAACCCAAAACAAACCCAGATCTAGGGAAACAGAAATACTGTGTTATTACTTGAGAACATGCACAAAAAAAAAGAGGAATCTTTCAGTGCAACAACAACGACACAACTGTCTGTCCCAGAGCTCAGAGGAAGCACAAGACCAGGTTTTCTGGACATGCCATTTAAAACGGGAATGTCCAGGTTCCACTGAGCAAAAGTACATCGTGGGATTGAAGAATGGAGCGTTGTCTGGTAATAATCCCAAATCTTCTTCTGCAAAGCATCAATTTTAATTTTTTTCCTGAGTGGTTCTATAACTTAAAGAAACTGTTAATAAGGAGATACTCTTTGATTTCTATTTTATTTTATTTTTTATAATACTGTCAGTCTACAGTACCTTTAGAGATACATAATTTAATTATAATTTAAAGTTTCCAGGTGATGAGACTGTGATATGCAACCTGGTAACATTTTTCAGAATGACTCCTTTCTGGGGATTTTCTAGTTTCAGTTCTTGTATCTTGTCATAACATTTGTCAGCTGGTCTAAAACACAAACTGGTATTAGAAATCTGACTTTAAACAAAAATTATGTCACCTCATGAGCTTGCTTTCTTTCTCTTAAAAGAAGCTAAATATTACAGTGTTTCCTATATCTTTGGTTTAGAAAAATCCCATGCTATGACATATAAATCCTCTTTTCAAAGTTCTAGAGAAAGTGTGACTGGAAGACCAAAAATTGCTCTAAACTGACCTGTGCTGGGAACGGATAACTGGCCACACTATTTTAGCATATCAAGTTCTTAAATGGATTTCCTAAAATTGATAATACACATCAGAGACTACAAAGAGTTTTAAAAAACCTCAATACTCAAACTAAATAAAAAAACCCCTGCTCCACAATTGAATCAATCCAGTCTTGCATAACTCCAGAGGAAGAAATAGACTAGCAGCAAATAGACATTGCTGCAATTATGACGCCACGGCCTCTAGCTTTCCTCTCTGAACAACCTGTTTGACTCATTCTAATTGCACAAGTAATAGTATTAGTAGCCTTTAATTCTTGTAGTTGCTATGATTCACTGTTTTTTTTCCTGGAGCCCAATTTTGTATTCCCACAGGCAAATTCCTTATTTTCAGAACATATTGCCAGGTTTAGCAGACAGAAAAAAAACCCTATACAAAAAAGCCTGCTGATAATTTCTGTACAGGGTTACTCTTGCACCTGACTATGCCGAAACAGAGACTTCAGGGAAAAAAAAAAAAGTCAGGGTCAAGGAAATTTTATGCATTGTTTGTCCAAATCAGTTTGCTTAGCTACTCAGCAGATGTGTCATGAAAAGAAGCATAGTCAGAGGCTTAAACAGGGATATCTGCTACAGAATTCAAAAAATCCTAATAGCTTAGAGCAGTCTGGACTGATTCCATAGTGAATCTGATTTAGGTACACATTTATTCCTTATTTGCTAGAAGTCTTTCTTTGGAATAACATTTTCTTTCCATTTATGAATTCTAAAAACATCCTATTTTAAACTACAGAGAATTTGCAGCGGTTTGGAAAATTCTGCTCCCTGGCTTATCTTAGCAGGGTCTGGAGGCACAGCTGACATCTTAGCTGCATTCGTGAATGACCCACAGCTGATCATGCCAGAAGCTGTTGAAAAGCAATTCAAGGAGAAATTCCCTGCGGAGAGCTTCTCATGGAAGGACATTCTCCAGTGGACAGTGACAGTGAGCTCATATGCCTGCTAAGTCATCCTGTTCACAAAGCTCTCTCCTGACACCTGGAGCTTTGGTAGCCCCCTCAGTCCGGGTTTGTCGAGAAGCTGCTCGGAAATTTTGGGAACTCCAGTGCTTTGACACTTGTGTCATAGAATGCCTCTTTAGCATTAAAAGCCAAGTGGTCATTTGATCATGCGAACTCCTTTGTTGCCCCAGTAACTCAGCTGAACACTTGGGGCTCTGTCCTTCCTCAATTACTTCCTTAAGTAGCAGCCAGCACCCAGGAACCCCACAGTCCTTCTCTAGGACACGAAGCATTATTTATATCCACAGCTGTGGAGCCTGTGCAGCTGTGACAGAAGAGACCTAATTCACGATCTGCAGCTGTTAAATGGAAACCTAGTTGTGGATAAGCATGAATAAATTAAATAGAATGAAGCGTGTTTAGAAACAATCCTATCCATTGTCAGTTAATTGTTTTTTAGGTATTATTGTTCTTAAAACAGATTCACAAATCTTCTATACTCTTTTTCTTGAGGTACACTTGCATAAGCCTTTTAGAAACAAAAACCCACTTTGGGATTGTGTGAAGACTGAAGAGCACTGGGTGCCTCTGACATAAACCAAGTCCACCCAACCTGGCCCACTACTTATTCTTTGCATTCCCTGATGTAATCCTCAGCTTTAAAAGTTCCACATACTAATTGCATTAGGAAGAACTTTACCAGATCACGAACAAAAGGGGATGAAAGGCATCTAGAAGCAATATTGCCATATGTTCACAAAGTCTCAGTGCAGCTGCAGTGCGAGAAAGAAAACTCAATAAACAGAGAAGCAGAAGGAAAGAAAAGAATACTGTATATATATCAATATTTGAGGACTTTTACTCAGAGAAGAGTTAGAGACTGTGCTTTTAGATAAACAACTCAGAGAGCAAAACTTAAATGTCAAAGCAGGATGAGGTAAAATGAAGCTAGTGGTATGCTGGCTATAATGTGACTTTGAATCAAATAAGAATGTAGGTTTAGGAAGGATCTTTTAATGAAAGCACGGCTCTGGTTCTCAGGATACCTAAGTTCTGTTCCTCCTATCCTGGTAGATGACTTTGGAAAAGGCAGTAACTCCCTCCTTGCCTTAGGAGTTATTTACATATGGGAAACTAATATATTTGTCTTCTTGCCAAACCTCAGCTTTACAACTAGAACATAAGTTTTGGGAAATATTGTATGGGTGATCTCCACTGGGCACTTGGGCACTAATGTATATCCAAAGACCAATGTGTAAAAGTACTTTTCTTTCAACTCCAAATAGATTCAGAACATTATTTCACACCAGCATCTTCTAACTCTGCACAACTTTGAACAAGATGGTTCAGAAGAACTAGACACAGTCATTTTAAAAGCTTTAGTAAAAGGTAAGACACAATAAACAAAACACATTGTAATGTTATGACTTCTATACCATAAATATGTTTCCTCTTTTTCTAGTGCAAGTTCAGTTGGCTGTTGGATCAGATTTCATTTCTGATGCACTGTTCTTTTGGTTGTTTATTGACAAATTAACTGTGGCAGTTACCTTAGCTCTTGTAACCTTCCTTTAAACTAATGTTTGCTTTTTAATCTCATGCTATTGTATAGTAGTATTTTAGTCACTCTTATTTCAATACTTGCTTCTCTTAGTAACAGAGGCTATAAAAGAACTGAAATGTACTGGAGCAGTATATGATTCCAGTTACAAACCATTAAAAAAAAACCCAAGAAAACAAAACCAAAACCCACAAGTAGAACAAAACTGCCTTTGTTTCAGAAACAATCCATTTCTCCTATAAGAAATCTCCACTGTATCTTCTGAAAGAAGATGTTATTTGTGCTACCACCTATTTCAGTTTCTGTTAACTTAATGTCTTGTGTTAGCTTAAACTTAGCATGGGAGGAAAAAAAAAAAAAAAAGACATTCTGTTCCTGATGTGCTAATTGACATAAGGCAAACACAACAGCCAGTCCTGTCACCTGCTTTCTGCAGGCCAGTGTCCCTCTTAATATCCAACAGCCATTTAAACTTATTGCTTTTAATAGAGAGTTCATCCAGAAACAATTAACATTTCTGAATATTAATGTTTCCTTATTTAGGAAAACACTGCTGTGAAGGGTTCCTGGTTAAGCAACCCACAGCTCTGTGATAGCTGAAGGAGAACTTGCACTGCTAAGCAAAGTACCAATACTATATTAAATTAAACATAACTGTAAAGTACTGACTTGATTTGCGTTTCCTATTTTTTTTCCAGCCTGTAAAAGCCAGAGTCAGAAGGCTCAGGAATATCTGGATGAACTGAAGCTGGCAGTGGCCTGGAATAGAGTTGACATCGCTAAAAGCGAAATATTCAATGGTGACGTGGAGTGGAAGGTACCAGGTTTTTTTGCCTTAGAGGACATTCAGTGTGTATAATCCAAAGCATAGAGGACACTGGAACATCCCAAAAGATGGCTTCAGTTTTTAACACTACCTGCACTCTCTACTGAGAGATTGTGCAGGGGTATTATGCTTCCTGAGGCTGTTTGTCTTTCTGACTCCCTGTATGATAATGGCTAAAGACAGAGGAATAACTCAGTGGTCATCATCTCTTCTTGAGCTCTTTGAGAGCAACAGTCTTTCTCCCCTTCTGTATAGACCTTTAAAGCAAACAAACCAAAGCTTACAAAGCACACAAAGCAGGCAGATATTACTGTTAGAAGGTGGCATGAAGAATGTCACTGTTTTCAACTGCTGTATAAATACCCAGTGTGGTGGGTACCTCACGCTAAGTACTACAGCATGCAATTTGTGTTGACATTTTAATATTAATACTGGCACAGACATTTTGTCAGAGAGAAATGAAGAAAGTTCCACTTCTTTCTCATTGTACTCATTGTTGACTCGTGGAAGACAAAATGTGCATGTCCTTGTGTTAAATCTTACCTCTCTCATCCATCCATGATTACCCCCAAGAATTTCCTTTTTTTTTTCCCCACCCCTTTACATCAATCTAGTCCTGTGACCTGGAGGAAGTGATGATGGATGCACTGGTCAACGACAAACCAGAATTTGTAAAGTTATTTATTGACAATGGGGCAAACATATATGAATTCCTGACCTACAGTCGTCTGCAGAGACTCTACTGTTCCATTTCTCAGAAATGTCTTCTCTATGAACTTCTCCTGAAGAAACATGAAGAAAGCAAACTGACCTTGGCAGGGCTCACTAGTCAGCAGCAAAATGAGCAGATCTGCCCCCTCTTCACTCTCACTGAGGTCTCTAGAGTTCTCAAGGATTTTCTTCATGATGCATGCAAAGGTTTCTATCAAGACCTCAGACATGGGGGCAAGAAGAAATCTGTGAGTCACAACTTTGCACCATTGTTCTGCTTCCCTCCAATTCAGAATCTGAACCATTTAAACTAGGTCTAACCTTTGGGGTGGGGCAGGGAAGAGATTTAGTGAAAGATGTGTGGGGAATACAAATAAGATTTCCATTTCCATTTACTAAGAAGTAAATAGACATAAAAATATGGTCTGCTTTCAGACCCAGGTCTGAAAAGGGTCATCTTTGTACACAAAACTATTCTCAGATTTATACTCTGTACGAGTAGACCGGATATTCAATAATAGGCAGTACTTGATATTTGCCCTTAGATCATTATAGTCTTGTTATTGAGTGACAGAACACACAGCAAGAAATAGGAGCAATTGTGTGAAGTGGCCCTGGAAAGCACCTTGGCCAACATATGACAAGGATAATATCTGATGGGGGGAATGGAATGTCTATAATTCACAGTGGTGCAATGGATACATCATCATTTTTACATTTTGAAAGTGTATTTAACATTAAAACTCCTAAGTACCATAGTGCTTGCAAAAGCATTGAAAGTAAGTTTAGGCACAAGGTTTCAAAACAAAGATGTATAAAATTTCATTAAGGTTTAGTTTAAGACAAACTAAACAATTAAGCCTTTTGGTATTTGCCAAGTTCTAATTTGACCTTAAAATTGTTAAAAGTAGAAACTAATGAAAAAACAAATCTTATTCAAGACCTTAAATCCCTTTTGCTTTGATAAAGCTTAGCAAAATTAATTAGTAGTATGAAAAGTTAAGTTTTACACTACTCAGGGTTTCTTCACTCACAAGGATGAACAATGTGAGACAATACCTCTGAAGTCACTAAGCAGACTCCAGATTTAAAATTTGCCAGAGATAAAAAATTGCCCCCAAAATCTCACTTAACCTTTCTGGCATTTGGCAGCAAGTGACCTAAAGCCAAGTGCTGTAGATAAGGCCCAATTCAGAGATCAGATCCTGCTCCCTACCAGTTTTTTCCCTTTTAAAGCTTCCTCCCGTGGCTGCTTCCCAAAAGCAGCTGAATCCCGTTATCATTGGCAACAGAAAGAGCATCACTATACTGGGACACCAGTGCCACTGCTGCCAAATTGTGTCTCTTTTTTCAAGTTAGGAACTAGTGCTTACAAAGACAGATGAGACTTTTAGGGTATCTTTGTCTCCTGCAAGGCTTTCAATGCAATTTAGTTGATTCAATAGCTCACTACAAACTGAAGAAGCACCCCCCACCATCCCCCAAAAGTGCCATTAAAATAAATTTGAACAGAATCCCATAACTTAAATTATTAAAAAATATATTTTCACAAAAGCCTGTTTAATTAAAAATTAATCCGCTCTGGCTGCTTCTAACCAACACAATAGATATAAAGGCAGTTTTAAAATATACTTAAAACTCAGAACTTGACCTAAGTGGCCACACTTCCTCTAGACAATTTTTTTAACAAGCGCTAAAGGAATAAGCAGTGTTCTACTTAAACTGCTCCCTGCATGAGGGAAAGGTTTCTCAAAGGAAAGACTAAAAAGGGGTATTGATGTACTCTATTCTTTCCTGTACAGGGCCTTGGCGAGATTTATTTCTGATGAAATAAAATGCCTTTTGTTCCCTTTTCTCTGAAGCCGTGTCCTCTGTGGCAGCCGAGCAGAGTCTGATATAATTGAAGGCAAGCTCAGATTAGTTAATCACAGGTTTGTCTTGTCTGATATTACACACCAGTGGTAAAACCTCGGCTTCAATAAAGTCAATGAAAACTTCAGCATTGCCTTCACCGTTTCATCCAGAATGTTCTCACACATATTGGGTTATACCAGGGACACAGGGATCCTTTAACTCACTACAGAATCAGTTAATTACCTTTTAGTCCAGCTGAAAAGAAAAGTCAAAGAAATACGAAATATCTGGCGAGGCTGAGAGCAGCTTAGATCATGTCATTTGCATGGAACAAGACTGTAAATCAGGTTTTAAATTCTACAAAATATATTTCAGGATAAAACGAACACAAAGCGATTACCTGGGCCCTTGGACATGAACCAGAAAAGCGAAAATCCTTGGAGGGATTTGTTTGTCTGGGCAGTACTTCAAAACCGGCACAAGATGGCAAACTATTTCTGGGCTATGGTAAGCTCTGAGCTCTAGCTGCTTCAGGTGAAGTATTGGCATATTTCAAGTTTACGAGATGTTTTTTTGCTCAGCCTTGCAGCTCAGATGACAGATAGGTTTGTTTCCAAAACACGAGAGGTGGCATTTATAGGGCCTTTCATCTCCGCGGGGGCCAGGGGGAGAGCAGGAGCAGGTGTAAATCAGCCCAGGCTGAAGCTCCGCTCCCCGCCCTCCCCTCCCCGCTCCCCATGGCTCACAGCTCCCAGGCACAGGTTTTGTGCCCCCGACAATCCGCAATTGTTTGGGTCCCAGCGTGACGGGAGGGAGGACGGAGCGACGAAGCATCTTCCGCTTACGTGCTCGGTGCGTAGGGAGCAGCATTACGCTCTCCAAGGCTGAGCTTGGAGCTGGCATAATCGGCTCCTGTTCCACAACCCAGCCCTGTCCCCCGCATCTGGGAGAGCCTCCCTGCCCCAGGCTCTCAGGCTCCATCCCTGACCTTCCAGAGGAGCGCATCTGGGCCGGGAGGAGCCCCGGGGAGGGACGAACCGCAGCACGGCTCTCCGGGCTGTGTGCGTGCGGACACATCAGCACCTTGCAGGGCGCTGTGTTCGTGCAGCCCCGTGACCACACGGCACGTCCCTGCTCCGGGCCATTGTTGTGCCTCTGCCAGCTGTGCTCCCTCCTTTCCCCGACATCTCTGTCGCAGCACAGCCGTGCTGGAGGCATCTCGACAGAGCGAGACTGTGTTGCTCCATTTCCAGAGCGTGTTATTCTCCTTTCAGTCCTTGATTGCAATCCCAAATCAGGTCCCTCTAAGAGCCTGGACCCAGAAGTCTCCAGCCTTACCAGGCACAAGAACTACCAATAAAGGATCATGGAATAGCTTGGGTTGGGGGTGACCTTAAAGATCATCCAGCTCCAACCCCCCCTGCAGGGACACCCCCCACTAGACCAGCTTGCTCAATGCCCCATCCAGCCTGGCCTCGAACACTGCCAGGGATGGGGCACTCACAATACGTGGTGTTATTTCTCAAATATCATCAAAACTGTCATTTCGATTAGCATTTTTGACTTTCAAATGTGTAGTGGAGGGAAGATTTTTCTTGAAAATCATGAACTTTTTGCTGTTGCTGTTAGATGTGTTGCATAGTGGAGTTTTCCCCCGTTCAGAAATGCCCTCCAGCAGAGGGTGACAGCAGCACCCCTTTCAATTCTACAGGGTCAGGAGGGTGTAGCTTCAGCTCTGGCAGCCTGCAAGATCCTTAAAGAGATGTCCCGCCTGGAGACGGAGACCAAAGCAGCCTGTATAATGAAAGAGGCCAAGTATGAGCAGCTCGCTGTTGGTAAGTAATGGCACTTTTTGAATGGCATTGAAAATTTAAGAAGGAACTGCCACTGGGAGGCAAGCAAGTGAAAAAAAAAATACTGTTTCGGTTGTGAAAGGTCAACTGTCATGAATAATTTAACAGCCTTGCAGCACAGGCAGTCTCAAACATTCAGATACAGAGGAAAGATTTAAAACCCACCAATTTTGGAAAAAATCTGTGTTCCAAGACAAGGCCCCTGGGATGCACAGATACTCTCCTGCTGCTTGTTGGTATTTTAATTGTCTGATCTTAGTGCAAGGTGTGTTACAGTGATGTGCAAGCTAGAATAACCAAAACACTTCCAGGCTCACAGCATCCTGCTCTTCCTGCAATATCAAGCTTGCTCTGTAAGGGCCACTAGAGCAACAAGTTTTAAGTTTTGTCATTGCAGCTAAAAATAATTTGAGATTACCTCACCCAGAAGAGGGCCAAGCGCACTGCAAACTGCAGCGAGGCTCAGGCTGGTTTCGCAGCAGACAAGCTGCCCCTCCCTACAGCAGTCAGATCCAGGCATCTGCAATGCTGGAATGCTGAACCCTCTCCCCTTTGCTTGCTTTAGAAACAGATGTCTGCACAAGCTTCTCTGCTAAACTGACTTCATTCCAATCCACAGCTCCACCACTGCTGTGAGGAGAGGGCTTTAAAATACACCCCACATGGAAACAAACGCAGAGGCTCCTCTCCCTTCAGAGATAGTTCATCAAGCTGCTGAAGGCTCATGTGGGGGTTACTACATTATTTACATGCAGAGCACATTTTCCCTTCTTCTCACAGAGCCATTATTATTTGCAAAAATTAAAAATCAGGTTCTCATATAATCACAGGGCTCGGGTAATTTAGTAATGGGATTATAGGGCCTAATGCAATATGCAGTAATTCTGTGTCTTGGCTTTGATAAGTATTAGATCAGATCCTCAGTTTTAATTTTTGGCCTGGATTATGCGAAGCAAACTTTCTTTAAGAATGATAAATACCACATCAACTAGAAAAGATGTCTGTATATCATCTTACTTTAAGTCCACTTGATCCTTTTGCCCAGCCTCACAGTGTAACAAGGTATAGGCTGGCTTAGGAAAGGTACTGAGATAATCAAGTGAATCAGTAGAATGGAACAGACACAAAAAGTCAGATCTTGTCTAATGAGAAGACCTTGAATTTTTTTGGACGTTTAAATTTATCCTGGTTTCTAAGCTCCAGGACCAGTTTCTCTGGAAACAACTATGTCATAACACTACACCAAGCCTAACGTTATTTTATGTCAAGTAGCTCTGTCTTAAAATGAAGTATTTGTTGTCTACAAGACAAAGCTGAGCTGCTCATCTTCTTTAGTCTATTCTGGGGAGTGAGGACAGCATGACAACTCATCCTTCAAAGTGTAGGAGGATCACCCAAGAGATACATTTTTTGTCTGTGTTTCCTTCATATGGCAGAATTGTTTAGTGAATGCTACCACAACAGTGAGGAGAGAGCATTTGCCCTGCTGGTGAGGAAAAATCAGCACTGGAGCAAAACCACGTGCCTTCAGCTGGCCACAGAAGCAGATGCAAAGTCTTTCTTTGCACATGACGGTGTCCAGGTAAGTTTTACATGCTCCCAGGGCCTTAAGTTGGACACAGGAGAGGACAGGACAGGAACTGAACAACCCCATGAAATGTATTCCCCTAAGAATATTCCCATTCTTCGGAGAAAGGACTCTTCTCTCCTCCTGCCAACAGACGAAGAGGACTTTATACCATGTCCTTGCCAAAGCAGCACAGTTCCCCCTTTCCCCACCCTCTCATCCAGCTGGCACACACAACAGTGTGCTGAGGAGAAGGTTTAGCCCTTAATCCATCGTGTGCTTTCTGCTTTTTATTCCTTCCTAGCTTGCAGAGAAGCATCAGAAAAGCACTGTAAATCTGCCTGGGGCATAATGAAGCTGCTCCAAGATGTGATGTAACTCCTTGTTCAGATTCAAGAGAGAGCTCACTGATAAAAGTTAAATTAAATTAATATTCAGCTTTGCTCTCATGACCTGAGTCCTCTCAGCATACACAAAGCTAAATTAAGAGTGATGCTGCTTTTATCTCCCAGTGCCTGACTTAGGCTTCCTTAGTACTACAAATGTTGTTTAATTCCATTTGGCTTGCTGTTCTTTCCACTGGTCTCTGAATAACTCTGCATATTCCACATCTGCAGGATGCACAGAGAACCTGTTTGCTCTGAAACTGTGAGGTTTCCAGAGCATTCACTGTCTTAGGAGTCACTGAACATAGGTGCACTTCATCTGCAAGGGTGTTTTTGTGCTATTAAAGCCATCTCTTCTCTTCTTGACTTTCAGGCCTTCCTGACAAAAATATGGTGGGGAGACATGTCCACAAGCACACAGATCCTCAAGTTAATCTGTGCATTCTGGTGTCCTTTCCTAATCTACACAAATTTAATATCGTTCAGGTATAAACATGGCTATTTGGATGCAAGAGATAAGTAAGTGAGAGAAATAAGCCATAAAAAAATATTCAGACTCAAAATTTCTCGCTGAAGTGATTAAAACAGTAACATCACCTAATATCACCTAACCAAATCAGTTTTCTATGGGGCTGAATGATTTGTGTGTCCTGTGCTAGTGCCTGTTGTCATACTTAAAAGATCAATGCCATGGTTTCACAGAGATCATTCTATTTTGCACAGTCCACAGAAAAGCCTGTTGAAATTCTGTCAGCTCCAGATTCTACACAGCTATGTGTAGAATATCTCCAGCTGTAGCACCATTTGTTTTTAGATTTGGAGATGCCTGGCTCAGACCTCAGCCATTACAAAGCAGTGTTATCAGCCACAAGCCTTGATAACCATAAGTCAAGTTAAAAAACACAGGACAGACATTAAATTTTTAGTCAATCAAAATCAATTACGATTTTCAAATTCAGTGCCTTACAACCTTAGGTTTTCTTGAAGAAAACGCCATGCACAATAAACCCCAACATAACAAAACAAAAACTCCACACCATAAAAGAGCAGTCAAGCTGCTCAGATAGTCATAAAAATTGAGGATCTGAAACTTTAGCAAAACCTTGTAACAGCCATAGAATCATATGCAAATCATCAGAATTGGCAATATGAAATTACATGTTATTATGAAATACATGTTTCTTAACTCTTAAACTACATAAAAATCAAGAGGAAAACTTTTTTGGCAATCCTCACTTAAGATTTTCCTTCTGCCAGTATCGCTAAAGATGACCTTCTTGCTGCCAGATTCACAAATTCATTTAATGTGATATTTTGGCAAATTTTTCGTGGAAAGGTTTAAATTATTATACATCATCATAGTAATCCTTGCCAAATTTCCAATTTTTTGCCTCCTTTCCCTGGAAATGAAAGAACTGACGCATCCCCTACTGCTTCTGGCATTTCCCCTCTTAATTCCTACCAAGAGTAACTACGAATGGACCATTAGGTAATTCTCTTCTGAGACTGACTGAGGGGTTTATTTCTGCTCAAAACAAAAGTAATTTGAGGAAACTGAGCATCCTGCTCCATTTTTGTGAAGCATGCCAATTATCACTTCTCTGAATCTTGGAGGTGACTTCAGGCTCCTCCTTTAAAATAAACAGAATTTGTAAAGACAAAACCCAAGAGTTATGCATTATTTGATAGCTCCCCAGCAGAGTAGATCCAGCAGTCCTGTATAAATGCTAATTCAGTAATGAAAAATGGCTAAGCATCATCTTTTAACTAATGAGTTTATTTCCTTACAGTGAGGAAAAACAATCAAAGAATGAGCCAGAGCCATCTAGAGAGCTGGACAGTTTGGATTCAGAGAGGACTCTGTTTTTCTCCAAGGAACAAGACAGGTAAGTTTAAAACCAAGAGCTAATGTAACTTTTATGACAACAGTCAAAGAACAGGACACATCTTGTGGATTAGTGACCAGTTAATGATCTAAGGAGCAGCTGAAGGGCAAGAAAGTCATTACTCCTCAGGAAGTGCTGTGCCCTCTGATTACTGCTGTTGCTCTCTAAAAGGAATATAGAAAATAAACAGGGATATAGCACTGATTTAAAGAGACACCAGTTTACTTTCTCTGAGCAGGTAATTTCTACAGGGAAATTTAAGGGATTTAATTGGGAATCAAATAGCATTTCCTGACATTCCCATCAGCTCACTATGACAGGTACCCATTGGATTTTAGGAAGTTATCAGATTACCAAGCTGAGCAGAAAGAGGGTTCTCAGCAAAACCTTGCATCACTGCATACTTTCCTACAAAGGTGTACTTGCACCCATCAGTACCACGGAAGTTTTTGTTAAGTCAGTTTCCCACGTTCTTAATTTATATTTTAAATGATGAGCCTTGAGAAACCTTATGAGCTAGAGGGACCATCACACAAATAGGTAGCTGAGCAGAAAGGTTTTGTCAGTTGCTTGTGGTCAGTCATAGATCTGTGATTCAGAACAGAATCCCCCCCTACACCTCTACCACACACTCATCACCAAAACCTGGGAGACCACAAGGACTTAAGTCAGGATAAGTAGATTTTTGATTGGCACAAAGTCCTCTTAATGGCTAAATAGTGCTAAATTGCCACTTAGATTTCCATGATTTAAAGAGAACTCCAGAAATATGTGAACAGTAGTAGAGAGGAAGCATCATCTGCACTACGAAGTCCTGGACCAAGTCAGAGTTATTAGGTTCTATTTTTACCTCTGGCATTTAACTGCTGGTATATTTGAGAAAATCATTAGTTCTTCTCTCTCCCTCCCTAACCTATAAAATAGGTGTAAAAGCATCTGGCTCTTGGGAGCTATTTGTAAGCAACATCATAAAGCACTTCCATATCCTGAGTGCAGCATGGTTTGGTCATTACATTCCACGTTCCAATTGCTATTATCCTAGCTATTTATTTTAACAAAGAGGCTCTCTCCCTCCCAGATCTATTTCAGCATCTTACAGTAAAGCTGCAATTATCTGTTTATGATATTAGCCTATTACCATGGGAATGTATCTCATGATGTCATAAATTGAGAGAGGTAGTACAGAATCAGGCATATAAAAAAGATTGGCCATGAAGAAAACTTTTTCCTTGTAACAAATGTATTTAATAATTAGCAAGATTGTCAGAGGAAATTAAAAACCAGTGAAGAGTCACTGTTTATTTTCTGTGAGGTGAAATTGAAAACACACCCTAGTGTGCACATCCTTTTTTGGAGATCACTTCTCAGAGTCAGAATCACAAAATTAAAGATCCAATAACATCCCTAGCTTACACAGGAGAGCATTTTATGTCGAAACAAATCCTTACACAAAGGTCAAATTGCTATCAAACTTGCATTTTCTGCACAGGATAATTTCCATTGCCAATAGATACCACTTCATGTTCCAAAGCACAGCAAAACAGTTGTTGTTGTGCAGGTCAAATTTCCCTTTAGTTACCAAAATACTTGCATCATTCCACAACACTCAAAGGCTACCTTAGTACATAATTTATGAGGTCAACTTTTTCTGCTAAAAGGCTTCTATATTGCTTTTTTTTGCAACTTGCTCTGATTTAATCGCAAAGTTGCCAGTTCTGCAAAGGAGTAAGGTATTCTTCAGTAGCTCTGTCAGATTCCAGCAAGGACAGTCAAGAAACACAGGCTTAGTAAGATCCAGTAAGAGACTGGGTCAGAAGTTTAAAGTCACAGCAACAACAAGAACTTCTGCAGGCAAACACTGCAAGAAAATTTTAGAGCCAAAATAATTAAGAGCTGACTCACAAAAATTCATTGGCCATTTTCTTTTCTTTCCTATTATTTAGGTTTATTAAGAGCAATTACCCTTCCCCCTCTCCTTGTGCATTTGCACTCCACACAGGAACACAATGAAGTTAGCAAATAAAATTAATACAACTAAACTGAAATAACAAAAATATGCACATAATTCTGATGTGACTTTATTTTTCAAAATCTTCTTTTTGATTTGAAATATATCTGCTATGGTAACGTGATTGCTCTGACTTCTACAGCCTTCCCTCTTGGCCAGCCCCAGCATCTGCCTGTTACTATCTTACAAGAGGCTTTATATAGAACAATATTGAGCCTATTCCCATGAACTAATTTTAGGAGATTGTCACCAGGCATGTATTCTTTTTGGTTTGCAGAGGAAATGACACATTGGAAAAACAGAAACCTTCTGCAAACACAGCATGGGCGACATTCATGTTTACCCGGTGGAGAAAATTCTGGAGTGCCCCTGTAACTGTATTTATGGGGAATGTTATAATGTACTTTGCTTTTCTCTTTCTATTTACTTACGTCCTTTTACTGGACTTTAAACCACCTCCACCTCAGGGTCCATGCGTTAAAGAAATCGTACTCTACTTCTGGGTGTTTACCCTTGTCTTGGAAGAGATCCGACAGGTGAGTAACCTGCATCACCTTAGTAACAACACAGTAAAACCTGCAGCAATATTTTCTATAGATTTACAACCTGTATAACTGTACGAGCCTGGAGATTGCAAGTGTCAGGTGCACAATACAGAGCTTACCTTATCCTAAATATCTCGCCTCTCTCTCCCAGAGCAAGCTCTTTCTCCACCATATAAACCTACAGCTCTACATCTATTTTCCCATCCTGCTCCCATCCTGAGCCAAGTCAAGTGGGCTGCCAGCATTCAGATATTCTTCTCTTCGTAAAGTCCCTCTCTGATTTCTCTCCCCAGAACTAGGTCCTCCCACCGCAAATAATGTAAGTTGGAAGTTATTTTGTACACCTGGAAACACAGCAGACAGATCTACATCCTTTTAGGAGATTCTTCCCCACTGGGGACTGTTTAAAAAAATACAAATAAATGAATTCAGATTATTTGTGGCTTTTCCTAAAATACTTTCCAACTCAAAATATTAGCAGATCTCTTTGGGTTTGCTTTGCTTAAAAAAGACAACCAAACAAAACCACCAACCCCCAAAAACCCTTCTCCATTAGTCTCCCATTACTGGTTTTGGAAAGTCCTTGTTTAAAAACTGAAATAATAACAGTGATGCAACTGTGTTGCCAACTGTGGATGCATAAAGCTCTTCTCTTTAGACACAAAAAAACCAGTTACTATCATTTACTCTGGAAGAGCCAGTAAGTGTTCCTTACTTAAGCAAGAGACAGGGAAGTTTGTCACAATTAATTAGAAATTATGCAGCAAGGCCATAACCAGATGACGACATGGAAAATATCTGAATCAAAGAACTTTTCATTATAAACCTGTAAAACATGAAGACTGCCCGGCTAAAACCCAATTAAGAAAGCCAGCTCCTTGCCTAGGTAATCGAATGTGCCTTCACTGACAATTCCAGTACACAAATACCAAATCTGTCCATGCTGTTTAGATAGCAATGCCTAGAAACTGAACTCTGACTGGAAGCTGCATTGTTTAACAGTTTAGTTTTTTTTTTTTCCTTATTACATTCAGAATTTGGTTTTGCTCTTTGCAATGGAAGAGAAAAAGGCAACAGGTATTATGTTAAAATGCAGAAGGAAATAGCACACGTGGAAGGAGATCAATACCAATGCTTATTTCTCTTTTTCAGAGTTTCTATACAGATGAAGACACAAATTTAATGAAAAAATTTAAACTGTATGTGGAGGATAACTGGAATAAATGTGATATGGTGACCATCTATCTCTTCATAATTGGGGTAACCTGCAGGTATATATTTGCTCCATGTGAAGTGGTCAGCATCAGTAGAAAGGGCTGTGTATATCAACTGACAGCTGGCTCTCATGTGCATGAAAGGACAGGCTCTAACATTCATTTTTACTAGCTTTGAGACATGTTTCTGCAGTAGAAGCCTCTAAAATTCTATGGAAATCATGGAAGTTTCTCCAGAGACCACAAAAAGATATATTGATATATTCAAACATATGTACTGACTAGCTCTGCTTTTTTTGTTTGTTTTCAGAAATCCCTTTTACTCAAGGTACCTTTTTTTTATTCTTATTTGTTAATAAATCTCATTGAAGCCAAGAGAAAGAAAACAGTGTTCCTCCATCTTTTGGTTATTTCTTATCACTGTACAGACATTAGCAGTACTTGCTGAGAGCTAATATTTCATTCCATGTGTTCTGCAGGATGCTGAACTCAACTTTTCAAGCTGGCCGTACAATACTCGCCATTGATTTTATGGTGTTTACACTTAGACTTATCCATATTTTCGCAATTCACAAACAACTTGGACCAAAGATCATAATTGTGGAAAGGATGGTAAGTGTGCAGTTTGTCTCAGATAAATACCTGTGCCTTCTAAGAAATGGAGAGTAGGAAATCTTGTCTTTAGAAAGGAAATAACTTTATAATCTGTCTTTATTTTTACATTTTTTAAGGCTTGTCATTTTGCATATTCTCATATTTTGTTATAAGGTGCAATTTTTGAAATATATCCTTCCAAAGAGCTCTGTAGTGCAGTAAGCTGGTCCCAATTTACTAATCCTTGTACCTCACCTAATAATTTATCCTCAGATCTGGCAAATAAAAAGCAGTTTTTGCCTTACTGCTGTTCCTCCTACTTCCTAAGCTGTGTGCATCCAGGGCAAAGACCTCAGGCAGATAACAGGCCATGTACAGAAGGGCAGGACTTCCAATGAATGACTTAGGGAAACAAATTATCTTTTTTGCAGCAAAGAAAAAAAAAAAAAAAAAAAAAAATCAGTGAAAAAGGATAGTTACAAGTTTTCTACAGGAGTTATTCGTACTTTTTAGCTCCCAGTTACAATGAAAACATATTAGTACTTTGTGAGCAGATGTTGGAAGATGTTGATAAAATATTTTTATTTATTACTGCTCTTCTGCAGTAAATGAGACATTGGGATTACAGTTACTGTGCTTGGGTATGCATTGGTATGTTGGAATAGCTTTTTATTTAGGCATGTTAAGCGTTCAGGTCAATTAGCTCATGCTAACTGGTTAACAGAGTTCATCAAGTTATAAGTACCATTACAGAATCTATAAATATTTGATTTGTGACT
>WEKY01019604.1:721412-747201 GCA_013390045.1 Picathartes gymnocephalus | reverse complement strand
GTGACTCGCAGCAGAACTCAGTAAAAGCTCTACAGTGTAAACAAGCCTATACATTGAATAAACATAACCACCAAGCTATTTGGATTTGTCTACAAATGCAATAACTGGAACTCTAACATGATATTTGGTTGGACCAGCAAAAGGGTAAATGGCAAATAAATATTTGTTCTTGTTCGTTATCTAGCTTATGGCATTAGCAGACTTCTATTGTAAGAGAACAAGTCAGATGTACAGCTCCTAACCCTTCCTTTGCTGCCTGCCAAGCTAAGCCAGGGCCTTGAACAAGTACTACCTGAGTCCCCTCTGCTGGCACCTGAAGCCCTGCAAGATCACGCAAGGATTGGGAAGATGCAAAGAAGAATATAAACAGCAGCCTTGACAAAACCCTAATGTGGGACCTGTCATCTTCCCCCCACCCAAGCCAACACGATGCCTCAGCTTTGGTAGTTCAGTGTTGAACTTTACATCAAATGAAACCTGTTTGAAAGGGTTGAGGTGGTTCAAACAACGTCATCTCCCTTACTTAACAGAGAAGCAATCCCAGATGGTCTCTGACTGTCTTTTTCCTTTATACTCTTACTACAGAATTGCTGAAACAGGTCTGGTAACTGCTAGAATGCCAGAACAATGCTCATTCCCAGAACAATACTCATTTCCAGAGAGACTGAAGTTTGGAAAAAAAGTATTTCCAGACTTGTCACCACTCTCCCATCACCGTGATTCCATTACAGCCCTGCAGCATTCCTAAATTTTAGATCATTCAGAAAACAAAATAGATTGATGGAAGTCAGACATCAACTCTGTCTTGCCTGGCTTAGAGATGATGTTTCTTATCAGAACCCCAAGTAACATCCTGGAGGTCTGAAATGCCTATGCTTTTGGGTAACTGTACAATCCAACAATCTAATTGAAATGAATCTACAGTCCCTAATGAACTCTGTCAGATCAGATGGGGAGAAGATGAAGTGTTCCTCTTCCACCAGGGAAAAATTATCGCACTTGAAATGCATATTAGATTTTTTTTTAAACTAAGTGTTTTAAGATTCAATTACTTCTGCTTCTGTAGAGAAACACAGTATTTAAAAGCAGGAAGCCCCAAAAAGAATCCTTCAGATGCATCACTTAGTTTGAAAACTGAAGACAGAAGGAACCTGATCCTTGCAGCCTTCACTGCCCGCTGTATCAGTGGCTCAGTATTCATCAATGAGCACTGACTGCCATAAGGGTTCTCTGCTGCAGCAGAACTCCTGTAATTCACAGTAAGGCAGTCCACGGTAGTGAGATATCTCACAGAAAATACACACTTAAAAAGTACAATGACAGTCGCTTAAAAGATAAAATGTGTTTAATTTTTAAATGTTTGATGATTGGAAAGCAAAATTTTACATTAAAATGTGCCTTTATCTAAATGAGCTATCAAAGAAGAATGCTTACTAATGGCCACAGACAATATGGTAACAGGAAGGTCAGGCGAGGAATTCTGTGCACGGAACTGTATCTTATTCCACCTCCTTTAACCTAAACAAGCTTGTAAAGAAACAGAATCATTTGAGCCGTATTCATACAGAAAGACTACTGTTCCTTGACTATACTATCACAGTGACTGCTCCTCCTTTTCTCCCCTCCCCCTCTCTTTTGCAGATGAAGGATGTTTTCTTCTTTCTATTTTTCTTGAGTGTGTGGCTCATTGCCTACGGTGTGACAACTCAAGCTCTGCTTCATCCTGACGACAGCCGAGTGGAATGGATATTCAGAAGGGTCCTTTATCGTCCCTACCTTCAGATATTTGGCCAGATTCCACTGGATGAAATAGACAGTGAGGAAATTTCTCTCCCCCTAACTTGGCCTTTTTTGAATGCACACTTCTGATTAGAGCATGGAATCCCAATACATGAAAGTATTGCCCTTTTTTAATTTTGTTTTTTTAACACGTTTGTCCTACAGGCCAAAGCTTACACATTACTGTCACACAAGTAGTGTATTTACAAAGAGATAATGGGCATTGTGGAGTTACATTAGAGCATAAGGGCTGGCCCTATTTAGATAAGCTCTCAGAAATACACAAGGATTTGCAGTTTTAAAGGCTGGCATACCTGCTTCACTTCGATCCATTTCCGTTCAGTTTAACCTACACCCAGATAACCTTGTGTAAACTCAAATAATAAATAATAGCACCTTCCTACATTTTGGCAGTAGTTTAATGAGACAGTGTTAAAGCAGTATTGTTCAACCCATAAGCAAACACATGTTTTAGAATAAATATTACTCTAGAGCATTTATTTACTCTGGAGATAAACCTGCCCAAATCAAATAAAGCTAATAATTGCTTATGTGCAGCATTGCAAACAAAACAACATAAAAATAATTACAAGACACAGAAATAATTAGACATAAAAGTTCAAAGGCAACATTTCTGATAGGTAAGCAGGTAAAATACAGAATAGGTCACCTCCCAAAGAAGTCTGGAGTAACACAACAGCATTTAATCAGAAAAAACAGTGCTAAATGTCACTGGCAATAATGAAGTGGGATTCAAACTTGGAGTAATATAAAATGGAACCAAAAAAAGTGGCATATACAGAAGCAAACCAGTGAGCATTCCTTCATGTTCACTCTGCTTAATAAAAAAAAAAAAACAAAACATGTCTTAGGCTAAAAAAGCCTGAATGACACAAGAGAGAGGAATGTGATTCATGTCCATTTTAAATACCTACAGTATAAGCATGTACAGCACAATCAGTCACCCTTATTTCCATTAAAGTAATTGGAAAGAAACAAAAGTTTCTGTACTAGGATTCAACTCATTTGCCAAAAAGTCAGATGTAGCACTCCCTAGAAAGGTGTGTTTCTCTTCACTGAAACTCCAGTGTGTGTCTCCAGCCTGGGTAAATAACTGGTTGAGAGTAACAGAGAAAAAAAGAACCAATTACATGGGCAACATAAAGAAGGGATTAATTTGTCCTAGGGCCCTCTGGGGCTTATTCTGTTTAACATCTTTATGAAATATATGGAAAGGGAGCGGGGTAATGAGGAGGACAAAATTTGCTGACAGAACTACATCGCTGGGTAGCAAAGACAAAAACTGACACCTAAGAGAGGGAGAGGAGCCTCATGAGTGCTGAATCATCAAATGAAATTCAGTGTAGATAAGTATAAGGTAGTACCCTTAGTGAAAGCAGTCCCAGCTTGGTGAGCTTTGATATAACCATGTGCTCTAACGAATGTAACCAAGGGGTTATCTGTGGCACTGTGGAAAAGGATTATTAGGAAAAAAACAGAGGGAAAAAAGTAAATATCATTATGCTACTATAAACTTGTGGGTTTAATTCATAGCTGGAGACAGAATACCGCACTAGACCTCTAGTCTGATGCAGTAGAACCGCATGTTCTTCCTAACCTCGACTGCAAACTCAGATACACAAAGCACTTCAAATTTAGAACGAGGAACCCCATTCCCAGCTTTTACTGAGTTTTCTCCTCTAACGCACATGCCAGGCATGAGAACACAAGAATGTGGGGGAACAAACTCAGAGGTGGTTTGATTTTGAGAACTCAAAGTTAGTCTTAAAAGGATACATGCCTTTCAATACAATCCCTTTTTGATGAACATTACTACAAAGCCAGTGAGCCATCTTACCACTAAATGAGCAGCCAAGTTGTGGAGGTCTGCAGTGTCCTAGGGCTGTAAATATCTTGCATAACAACGCAATGTCTTTTCACGTACACAACTTAATTATACTTTCACAAAATCAAAGAAAGAAACAGAGCATTAGGATCTGTCATAACCATTCTCTTCTTTCTCCATCTTCCTTTGCAGCATCACGGACATACCCCAGGAACTGCACGTTTAACCCACTGCAGAATCTGCAGGAGAACACACCATCCTGCCCTAACAGCTATGCCAACTGGCTCGTCATACTGCTGCTGGTCATCTTCCTACTCGTCACAAACGTCCTCCTTATGAATCTCCTGATTGCTATGTTCAGGCAAGAGTGGTTTCACTAAGTATCCGGACTGAGGCTGCAAAGGTTTAAGTGGGTGCTCACATTTACTACCTCACTGCTGGCTATTTCTTTTGGAATACACTTTTAATTTTCCTAATGAATATAACTTGGGGATTGATAGGCAGAACTCTGTGATCATACAGCTCTTAAGTTCTCATCATCCTTACTCTAGCCACGTTGGAGACAAAGAGAAAGGAAGCCTCTTTTACTGCTAAAAATTCAATTAAACATGCACAGAAGGGTCTGAGTCCCTGGCTGTGTGGAATCACAAATCTGCAGGTGCACAGCAGCCATAAACTTGGCAGACTTTACAGTGGATGATTTGCACATCAGGGAAATGCTTGTTGTCAACACAGCTAATAATGATTCATTTAGTGGAAGAACTGATGTGGCATGTTTGCTGATCTTTCCTGAGCAAAGCAGAATTACCTTAAAAAATCCAACCACCACCACCAACAAAACAAACAAACAAGCAAACAAACAAAACAAATGTATCTTTTAACATTTGAAGACTGCAACTGCAATTATTGTTATATCTAACAGTTTGCACAAACTTTAGATTAAATTAACACTACTTGCTGGCCTTGCTGCTCCTTTTTTAAAGTAAATACTGGACTAGATTTTGTTATATTCATCTTTAGCTTGTTGTGGTGAAAAGAGTGACATACTTTTATTCCCCCCTCCAAACCACAGTTACACTTTTCAAGTTGTCCAGGGCAATACAGACATTTTCTGGAAAGTGCAGCGCTACAACCTGATTGTGGAATACCATGGCCGGCCTGCCTTAGCACCACCATTTATCATTATCAACCACATAACTCTGGTTCTCAGAAGACTCTTCAACAAAATGGAACACAAGAAAAAACACCTGGGTGAGTTGTTAACAAATGTGATTGAGCAACTGTAGAGCCTGACTCTCTCCTAGGACATGGTGCCTACACAAAACAGCAGAACAAGCTGGATTTCCTTAAGCCAAGAGTCACAATTTATTTTTAACAAAGAGTGCCAGGAGAGTACAAACAAAAACTTAAGGTTTATAATAATCAGTTTCCCACAGTGCATTTCTTAATGCATCATATTATTTCAACAAAGGTAGCAATATAAAATGGGTCAAAGGGATTTGATTTCTGAAGATTTAAGAATTGATAGGTTTAACAAATAAGTATTTGCTCCTCAATTTTAGCAATTATTAACCCCATAGACAACCTTCTTTTAGCATATCAACCTTTCACTACTACTATCAGAGAAAAGGGAGTAAAATATACTTCTTATTTTTCCCACAGAAAGAGATCTTCCAGCGGGCCTTGATCAAAAAATCATAACATGGGAGCTGGTGCAAAAAGAACATTATCTTGTAAACCTTGAGCAAGAAAAGAAAGAAAGCAACGAAGAAAGGCTGAAGGCCACATCTAATAAGTATGTTATTCTGACCCACAGTAACTTGCAAGCCTACAGCTTTCAGTGAGTCCAACACTGAAGTGCTTGTAAAGCCTGTGTGAAGGGTCCAACTGGAATGCAGTTAGGAAATACACAGTTCCCAAAAAAATGTGAGGCCAGCATCACTACAATGTTAGAGGAGTTTTTGTCACTCCTGAAGTATGTACAATTACAGACCTGCAAGTCTGAGCCAAACCTGTGGCCAACCTCAATGAAAATTTTATTCATGAAGAAAATGGTGAAAAAAGAGTTTGTTTACTGTACTGCAGCACACGTAATTTCATCCCCTGTAAGAATACAACACAGATTTTTGAAAGGAAGTTTAAGATACCTTGAATTAGCCACAGATGCAGAAGAACAACTATACTTCATAGCATGGGACTGAGTCTGCATTTGTGTACTTCTCTATATTTCCCCACTAGGAATATCAATTGAATCGGTTTAGTCTGCTAAAAAGTAAGTCCTAAATTATTATTCAGAGGTTAAAACCTTTAAGTGAGACACAAAGTAGTTATATGCAGGGAGAACAAACATCTAAGACACCAGAGTACTTCTTAAAGAAACTTCTAACACCTGTTCCAGCTGTTTCCTCTTACAAGAAAACAGACTTCAAATAGAGGTGCCACGGGTGTGAAAGTTACCGTACAAGGAAATGTTCTTGTACTGTCTGCTTTCTTTCAAAATAAACCTCCATCTCTCCAGCTCACACAACAGCTGGAGACCAGAAGAGCATACTTATGTTCTTGGAAAATACTCTTCCGCCTTTGATTCACATAGACCCATAACTCATCATAATGTAGAACGATTATATAGGTTTAAGCTTTATTCTCATAAGCAGATCACTGACAAACCCTAGGAGTGAGAGCTTAACTGCTGAGATAAAGCAATAAATATATGTTCAATTGCTTCCAAACAAAGGGCACTATATCCTTTATATAATAAAGAAGGTACATTGTAGGTGAAGTTACTGGAGGGGAAAAGTGAGAATCCATCTGGCTTCACAGTATTTCAGGTATAGCAGAGCCAGAAAAAAACTGGAAGAGATTCAGATAAACACCACTAACCCTATGGCTTTTATCTTTGCTCTTGGGTGGTAGCAGTGTGGTTTTGAAATCCCATGAAACCCCCAAAAAGTGATTCTTTGAATGTTGTTTGCACTGGACCAGTCTCAAAATGCATTAAGACCCACCCAACAGCAGGTTTTCTACATAGATGGGATTGGAGCACAGTCTGTTAGAGGGAAACTGAAACAATAGCTAGAAGAAACCAGAGAGGGATTTGCCAAGTCTATGAGGAATCAGATGCTAAGAATAAGGAACTGACAGAGCAGGTGAAGGATGCAGCAAGCATGGTGATAATTCAGTGATTTGGAGGCACTATATGGAAGTTCCTTAAGCAACCCCTTTGGACTGCATGAAAAAAGGGATTTTTTTTTTTGACTGTCAAGCCAGTTTCCAGAAATGAAAGCTCGCATAAATTTCAAGTGTTCTCACGCCAGGATCAGTTTCCATTCAGTACTGATGTTTCCAGGTGGGAGAGACACAAGTGGCCAAAGAGACTGAGCTGCTCCCTTCTGCTGCCCTTGATTTCCACAGCAGCTGGGGCTAGGTGGCCCTCACCAGAAGCTGAATGGCTGCCCTGATCTGTCATTTCTGAGTCCCTGGGCAACACGTGCAGGACAATGTTCCAGAGATCCTGCTCTGCCCAAAAAATACTTGTGGGAACACCTCAAAAGTACAAAACTTTTGGGGGGCTGTGGGATGTCTGAGCAGCACAGAACTGCAGTGAAGGGCCATGGCTGTAGTAAAGTTACATGTGATTTGTGTTTTAGGATTTATTGTCAGGCCTCTCCTTTTTGCTCAAGGTGTTTGCTTTGTTTCCACAGGGTGGATAATTTGTCCAAGTACTTCAGCGGGTTGAAGGAACAAGAAAAACGATTTAAAGTTCTGGAAGCCCAGGTAAGTAGTATTTTCCAGGCATTTATACCAGCTTTAGGATTTCACCATCTTTTTCTCATTTAATGGTGGTTTGGCAGACCCTACCTAAGGATAAAGGGAAGGAAAAAACAGATTTGTGTTACGGTTTCACTTTGCTCATTGTTTTCTGGTGATAAACATATGTATAGAAACGTTTCAAAACTCCAGTAGAAAGGAGAAAAGGGAATATAACATTGCTTCCTCTCTTTGGGAGTTTACTTGAGAAGTGTTTATTTCCTTTGTTAAGGATGCTTCTGGAACAAAACGCTTCATTTTCCCCCCTCCATTCTTGTCCTTCTCCTAATATTTTCTTTTTTTCAAACTGTCAGCTTGGAAAATACTCACATTCTATCTGATTTGACCAAATCTTCTTGTACATAATTTTTTCTTATTTTTTTAACATACCAGGTACCAACATCTCAAAGGGAAGTGTCCAGCATACAATTATGAAATCCAAACAGTAGCAGGAAACTCTGCCTTGAGATTTTGATGACAAACCCTTGAAGTATAAACAAACAACATTTCTTACACAGTCTGAAAATGCATTACCACCTGCTATGTAGCACAAGTCTTATTGTTTTCTTTATCTCTAGGACTCTTCAGTATAATTTTGGCCCTGCTGAAAGTTCTTTATCTTAATACTCCCGCTACAGTTTCCTGTCCCCTTCTTATCCCTTTTATGGCTTCCTGAAAAAAAAGTCAAGCTACACAGGTCCACCAGAAACACACAAGGAATGATTTACTAAGTTTGTGCCAGCTTGGGATAATGCAATATACTCATAAGAAAGGGCAGCTATTTAATCACTACCTATGTTGTAGATTTGCCACTATACAGCTGTTATCTCGTCCATGGCAGAGGTTTTAACCAAAACCAACCTCTTGTGCACTCAACCGGCTCCAAACTGTACATGTAAGTACCTTAAACAATCACAGAAAAGCTAATTAATACAGCTGAACAATGTCGTTTAAAAAATACAAGGCAGAAAAAAAAAAAGATTGGAAAATAACCCAATAAGGAGATACCTAGAGGCAATGGGAAAATAAACAAGAAACAGAATATTCTTACTTCAGAATAAAAAAATTACCTTTTGTAAAATACATTTAAAAGCTTTGGGGCAAGGGCTGTCAGGTTGGGTGAGTTAGAATAATCTTACCATATTCAAGCACATAAGCAAGCATCTACTTGTGACTAAGGACTGCCTTGGGCATTTCTCGAGTCCATGAGATAATCTTACTGAAATACTACAAAAATATTTAAAATGCGTAACAATAATTATTAAAAATAAAAACTGAGCAAGTCTCCTTCTTTGTCTTAATCAACAGAACTCATTTGCTTTCAGAGCTTCAGCCATTTCTGTCACTTAAGAATCTTGTCCTGTTTGGAGTCTAAGACATTAGAGACAGGAACAAACTATTCCTCAGCCATTGCAGGATATCCAACACAGCACAGATTTTGGATATCCTTCTTAAGGACTTATTTCACTATCTATCTATTGCTATCTACTATACAAAATAGCCTCCAAAACCCGTAAACTGAGAATATATATATACTACATGGAAAAAAGAAGTAGCTGAAAAACTCAACAGTCATGACATGACAAGACCTCAAGTCACTCAGATTTGAGCTAACCTCAAGCTTTCTATCAGAAGTTTATAAAACACTTGTGCGAGTTGCTTCACTATCAGTATTCCAATAAAAAAAACCCCCACCCCATAGAAAGCTTCCCAGACATTTTAATACTGTAACTGCATAAACCCCAGAAATTTAAATAGCTGAAAAATAAGCCTGTGTTTATCATTTACTGAGCAAATGCAAAGTAATACAATCGACACTGTCTTTTTTCTTTCAACATTTTAAAGTTTCTTAAGCAATTACTACTATGTGCCCCTTGTCCTAAGGCTTTTAAATGAGCACGTGACTTATCCTATCAGGTGTGAAGAGTGCCAACACAGAAGTGCCTTGGCCGCAAAGAAGTGAAAGAGAAGAGCATGCAGATCAGTTGGAGACCGACATCGAATACATTGATAATTAAATTTTGTTCTATTTCTTCACATTAAATCTTTTGTGCTACTGTAGAAGTAAAACTCTAATCTCATGAAGGCCTAAGGGCAAGCTGTCTATGCTAAGCACTATCAGTACTTGACATTACTGAGGATTTCTTGGTCTTTCTCCTTCAATTTCTTGGGCTTTCCTTCCTGCTGCTCCCATAGCACTCAGTGCTTCCTCCAAAACCAGTCCACAAACAGCACTAAAAGCTTTCTCCTCTAGGGTGGCTCTACCACCTTATATTCTAAATACCATTTGTTCTCCAGATACCACACCCTCAATCCACCGTCATCACTGCCAAATTCCACACTTCTCTGTTCAAGGGAGTCTCCCTTGGAAGGGTGATCATTTACGCACTTAAAGACAGGATCCTTCCTTGGCCAAGAAATCAAGCTTGTACTTCCTGAGCTGCTTAGAAAAGGAAATCAAGAAATAGTTTCCACAGAAAAGAGCCTGAACACTGAACCATTACAATCCATACAGTTCCTGGAGTTCCTACAACTCTCAAACAATTGCACTCACCAGCAGCTTCTCTTCCCACACTAGCTCCTGTGAGGTATTCCTTTGCTGGTATTCCTTCTGAGAGACTTCTCACTCAGCCCCAGAGACTGGAATCACCTGGTTTTTGTTGTTCCCATGCCCCATCACAGCTGCTGCCAGTTTCCTGCTGGAAAGGAGCCTTTGCCTCCATGTATCACACCACATGGAATGTCTCCTCTACACCTAAGCATCTGATTTTATTTTACTTTTCTTTCTCAAAAGTCAAGGGGAAAGAAAAAAAAAAAAACATTAAGAGACTTTAAAACAAGAATGTGTACCAAGAATTATCCTGCAGACCAGGAATTTGGGTTGCTTGTGGCTTTTTCCATTGCTTAAAGTGGCTTGTACATTTTTATCATGCAAAAGCTCACTGGCTTTATTAGAATTTTGCAAGATACACCACTAAAATATCAATACCATCCTCTAAGGGGAAATTTATTTGGAACAATATAAACAGCATCAGAAGGGGGAAGTATTGGGCTGTGTCTGACACTGATAAGCTTCAGCTGCATTTCCTTACACATATAATATTGTCTCTATGCAATGTAATTGTAGATTGCACAAAAGCTTTCTGTTACCAGAGATAGGGAAAAAAAAAAAATCTCAGCTCTGACAAAAATGAGCCTTTTATTAACAGATATGAATCTTGTTATGATGGCTTCATGAAACAGGCATTTGTTCAGTTTATTCAGCTGTGCCTCAGGCCTGTGACTCCATTAGCAGTGATGGAATTTTGGTACTCTTACCTGTTCCTCACCCTGGGCAAGCAGAACTCAAACCCAGTTAAGTTTGTACTGAGCTGCATTTTTTTCTTAAGAAATAAAAGACATCTCACAACCAGCATTCCCTGCTCTTGGCAGCAGCTTCCACTTTGAAATGGCTGCTATTTTCATTGTGAACAGCACACTAATTATCTACTGGAACCCAAAATCTATCCATTTGGACTTGCTATGTCCACTCACATGCACTGGAACAACCAGTGTATTTACCAACGACTCATTAACTAATGTGCATCCAACTGCACACTCATGAGAAAATACATTCTGCTTGGAATATTAAAAGGTGAGTTTAGAAAAATGGAGCGCAACTGCTCCTTTTACACTGTTTTCTTGCTGCTTCTGCCAAATGATGCACCTGTTCAAACACAAAGCCCAAGTGATTTGGGCCTCCCCGTTAATTACTGTTGAGATGGACTCTCCCCCAGAGGAAGCCACCCCCTCACCCTTCAGAGTTTCAGCAAGCACAGTGGACCAAGTAATATCACAAATTCTTAAGAATTAATCTTTCACTACACAGTTATAAATATTACCCTTGGGATTGGTTTATTTAGAATACTGGCAAAAAAAAAAGTCAGTTCAAACTGACCTGAACTAATTTGAGTTTCAAATAGTATAACCTTTCAAAGAATTTAATCTTTCAACCTTATTTATTAAATTTACTAACACTATGGAAAAAACCTACTATATTTGACATTCCTTACAACATGATTCATTGTATGAGATGACTCATCCTATGAGGGGATTATACATTGTAAAATGATTGAAAATGTTAAAAATGTGAGGTTAGAATCTGTAAGACTTGAGGGAGAAGTTAACAAGAGAGCAAAGTTAGAGTAACACTTTAAAAGGTTTTCAAGATAGTTTTCAAATCAAATAAAATGTTTGATAAAACTCCTACAGCTGCATTACTCAGCCTGGTTCAGAGATGAAATCAAGTTACAACCGAAACTTGATTGTATCACATAGTACAAAAAAGTATCCAGTTCTAGTGCAAATATCTTATCCCCACAAATACCCCAATCCACATACAGAATCAATATGGAAGCAGCACCTCCTGGAAAGGACATACAAAGATGCAGGTCAAGGATCATGACATCATGTAACTGGGCACTGTTGTGCTTTTACCCTCAATGGCAATGAGATAAGGATGTTTTTAAACAAAAAAGTTAAAAGGGGTTTCCTTCCTGGGACAGGGCCAGGAAGTGGAAGTGGAAGAAGTCCACATCTAGTGGGAGACTAGGTTTTATTTTCATTGTTTAAAAATGTCTACATAATGAGCTCATCACCTTTTCTCCAGGATTCTACAAGATTTGGGAACAACTCCAAAACCAGGAGCTACTTGGAAGCCCTGCAGCCTTCTATCTAACACTTCTGTTTCTTTGGATACTTCAGCTCCAGAGCAAGACCCAGGAAGCTGTTCAAGCAAACAAAGTACACTTTATTCTCTCCTGCCAGGATGCAACTATCCTATGCCCATGGACCTCCCATAAACAAAAAGTCTGGAGTTCATTTTAGGTAGCTTAATTTCTAACAATATAAAACATTCTTGGTGGCTATGATGCAAACTGTTGGACAAAAAGCTATCATGTGCTTTTCAGACCAGGAAAAAAAAAAAAAGAGAAAAAAAAATGAACAAGACAAGTCCTGGGATGTCTCCAATGTGCTTCACCCTTCAGGGCTCTTCCTCCTCCCCTTCATCGTCTACTTTAGCTCGGAAATTTTTCCTGCTCTTCTTCTTACTGCAGTGGAATCCAACTGTTCCCAGCGATGGCTCTTCACTGGCACCACTAAGCCTTGCATCAGGTTTATCTTCTGTGTTCCGGTCCCCCTCCATCATGCACTCCTCCTCCTCTGCTGCCTTTCCACTGCCACTGTCTAAGTGCCCCAGCTCTACCTTATCTTCTTCCCTCAAGTCATCAGTCTTCTTAAGAGATTTTCCTTTCAGATCTGTCTTCATCTGTTTCTTATCATCCTCCCCTGTCAATATTTTCTTTTCCAGTCCATCAATACCTCTTTTAGTTGGTTTGGTGAAGACAATCCTCCCAGCTCCACAGCTGGAGGGGTCCTGGTTGAAGGATGGGGTGTAGCTATCTTGGGTAGCCGAGCTCTGCTGCTGTCCTCTTTTATTCAAACCACCCAGAAATTCCATGGCCACTGCCCTGTTAGTCTTGTCATTGGACTCTGAAACTCCCTCCAGGCTGTATTTGGTCCAGCGCTCTGGGTGTGCCACATAGTCAGGCACCGCAGGAGAGGCTTTGGGAGCCTGCACTGGTCTGGCTTGCCTTCCCATGTTTTCTGGGACCATGTTACCTGAAACTGTGGTCGGAGGCAATGGACGCTTAAACCTCCCATCGACAACATTATCTTCAGGCATCGAGGGCACAGACAGCTTGGCTGCCTCTTCCAGACAGTCAAAAATGCTCTGGCTACGGAGAGAGAAAGTAGAACTCATGCCCTTCAGATGGAATGGCTGGACAGGAAATCTTGAAGAGTCGGGGGTCTCTTCTGATCTGAAATCCCCTTCATCTACAGATGGCTCCTCAGGAGATACTGTATCAACTTCTGCCTCACCTGCTAGCCCCAAGTCATCAGAGTCAGAATCGCTGAGTGACACCGTGTCTGAGGGCAGAGCTCCTTCGTAGTCTCTGGCACCATCAGCCACTATCCCCAGAAAAGGTTCACCTGCCTCCTGGTCTCCCATCTTCGAGCTGTCACTCCACTGAGGTCTCTGATGTAGGCCCAGGATCAACTCTAAATACAGTTTTCCAAATGCCTGGCGAGTTTAGTGCCTAGAATACAAAGGAGCATAAAAACTTAACTGTGAAATGAGAACCAAGAATGAGATCGTCACTCTGTGTCATACAAAGTAATTATAACTGCAATATAACAGTTAGCTGTGCTTTAGGGATTCCCAAGCAATTTTGCTTCAAGTGAAAACATTACGTAAGGAATGAATGCAGGTTAAAATTAAAGATTTACACAAGACTGAATACAAGAATATGAAGTAATTGAAAGTAGCACTACCAAATTTCATTCCAGGTTACAGCAGGTTCAATTACTAAAAGATGAACATAAAGCTCTTGAGTAAATCTGAATCCCACAAAGCTGTCTTATACATCTTCCAAGAGACAGCAATGACCTCTGCATATTACACCCTGTGTTTATTCACACTGTAAAAATCCACAAAAACACATCCAATTTCTCACACTTTGATTTGGCCACTTCAATCCTTATTGCATGAGCACTGAACCTGCTGTCCCAAAAGCCATCACGTTCTGCCTATTATAAAGGACACTTTCACTGATCCCCATCAGTGACAGAAAACACACAAAAATATCAGGGCCACTGTTTCAAGTCTGCTTTAATGTGGCATAAAGTACAAGTTCCACTCCTTCCTTTGCCTTTAAGCTCTCAAGTCATTACTAGATTCCAGGAATTGGAAAATGAGCCTGCTCAAGAAATCAATCCCATTGGATTAAGGAAAAAAAATCACACATGCCATGCTTGCTCATGGAAATGAGGGGAGTTTGCAACCACAGGCCTGCCAGAGCTGGCCCTTCAGTCAGTAAATGACAGCGTGATTTGAAGTCTGACTTTCAGGAGCAGCTGGAATACCCGACAGTGCCACCTGCTTGAAGGGAACCTTGCTGAACTCAGGTGGTCGATGATCAAGTTACCATTTGCTGGGTAACTGGAAACAGAGCTGGCATACGCACATTTTGGTTCAGCTCACATGAATTATGGAAACAGTTCTAACATATGATTAGAATAGGCTTGACTACCTAATTATAGGCTCTTCTGAAACGATGCAGTAAACAGACATGGAAAGTCTGTTAGTCACTCACTTTCTCTTGAGACTGAGTCAGCTTCCCCTCCTGAGGGTCAGTTAAAGCCACCAAAGATCTCAGCACTTCCACCCTAGAAAACAAACATTTCCATCACGATACTGGAAATGTAGTTTTAAAAATAATTCCATCCCCTGGAATCATCCAAAACTGCAGAACTGGGTTCTAAATCTGGTACAAACTCATGGTGGTATAAAAGTCTGCATATATTATTGAATTTTTGGCAGAAGAACAACACATAGTCTAATAAGGCAGGCACCACTACATTTACGCAGTCTCCATATTCACACTGCCAACTTTATCCTGTAGAATGGAAGAGATGATTTAAAAAAATTCAAGCTGTAATTTTCACATGCAGAAAGCCAGTACTAAATAAACAGCATTAAAGTGCAGCTAAGAAGATACAAAAATAATAGTTATGCACTACAAACATTAAGTGCTGCTAAGTATTGAGGCCATGGGTAGCGGAGACTTCTGTTTTCAAAGTAAGGTCATGTTCAGAGTTAGGGCCAGATTTTCATGAAGCATAAAACATAGAGAAACTTCTGAGGAACGCAGCGCACAGAGTGCTGTGGTCCATGTCAAGTCTGGCTGCCGTTGACAAAAATGATGTGACGCCTGCTTTTGAAAACACTGCTCTCTGTGTAACCCCTAGTGGGAAACAATCTTCCTAAAATGACAGTCTTCTGCTTAGTTTTGTAACACATGAAAAGTAACTACAACTCAGAAGAGGCCTTGAAGTGTGCACTTAAATAAAACAGCTGTTTTCAGATGGCAATGAAAGTGTTCATCACGGGCATTTCTTGTCTGAGGGAGCTTACATAAAAAGGAGAAATTCTGATCCTAGGGAGATGTTTTAGCCTTAACAATGTCAGCAGCCAAGCCTGCTGGCCCTTACAGCACACCAGACACACTCACAGGTTTGTTACGGTGACATGATCACAGCACGACTCGAAAAGGGTGACGTCTCTCCGGATGGGAAGGTCCCCAGTGGGCTCCTCCATCCTGGTGTTGCTCAAAGAGGCTCTGTGCGTCTTCCTGCTGCCTCCTGCGAGGAGCACGCAGACCTCAGTCACCGCAAACCACGGCCACGGGCCTGCTCTCACGGCGCAGAGAGCACCCACCAAAGCCCACACAGTCCCTCGGGACAGGGATCCGCAGGCCCCCGCGCCAAGGAACAGCGAAGAGGAACAAGGAAGAGAACCGCAGCCCCTGGGCACTCAGCCCGCGGAGGAGGTGGTCACGGTGCAGCCCCAGCTGCGCCGCCGGTCCGCCCCGGGCCCAGCGCCCTTCGCGGCTCGGATGCTGCCAGATGCGAACCGCCCGCAGCACAGGCGCCCCTCGCTGGCCTCTGCACCCCGGGCACCGCCACCCTCCCGGGCACACAGCGCGACCCGCCGGGGAAGGGTGGGGACGGGGAAATATGGAAGGGGGAGCGCCCCGTACCCCGACGCCGCAACACCTTCCACAGCAGCCGCCCGCCTTGCCCGCCTCTGCTCCTCCGCGCACGGCCCGCGGCGCGCCGGGACACCGAGTCCCTGCCGGGCTCCGCGGAGCGGCCACAACAGCGGCGGGACCACAACTCCCGGCGGGGAGAGCGGCGCGGAAGGGGCCAGCGCCTCCCGCCCCTTCCCCGCTCCGCCTCTCGGCGCTCCTGGGAGTTGTAGGCGGCCGCCTTCCCTCGGCAGGGGACATTTTGGGAGCCGGGGCGTGGGGCGAAGCGGAGCTGAGCGGCGGGACTACAGCTCCCAGGGCGCACCGCAGCGCCGACATTTCGCAGCCTGTGCGGGGCCGTGCTCGGGCCTGGGTGCCGGGCCGGGTGCGGGGCTCGGTGCGGAGCTCGCCCCTGTCCCCCGGGGAGCCGCGGTGCCGCCCCGGTGCTGCCCGGCGCCGTGAGGAGCAGGCACGGCACTGCCGCCGCCTTCCGCAGTCGCAGTCTGGGGAAAAAAAAACCAAAACGTGTCACAGTTTTTGTTCTCATCGGAAAAGCAAGGCTTGGCCACCACGAACACATCCGAAGTTTTCTGTTTGTATTGTTTGGTTCCTTTTTTTTTTTTCCTTACATGTTTATTCTCAAACCAGAAAACCCCAAGTCACTTGAGGTATAAAACCACTATCCATCCAAAAAAAAAAAAAAGTTTCCATTTTCCATCCCAGAAGAACATTTTTTTGCGTATGTGTCAAGAAGTGGAGCTCTGAAAATGTTTTATTGGTGCTGGCCAAAGGGGCTCGATTTTTGGTTTTTTCCCTTATTTCAGCAAGAAGTGCAAATTTACAGCGCAAATACATTTCCCAAGAGGCTTCAGTGTGCAGCTTGTTTTCCCTATGTTTAGGAGAAAGGGTTTGCTGTGCCAGGGGGGTTGTGCCAGACAGTGTTGTGGCTGCAGAGGCTTCACTGGCTCCCTTCAAGCTGGGCCTCACCGTGACTCACCCATAATATAAACTGCAGCCACTTCATATGCATCCTCAGTTTTTAAATACATACTTTTGCCTGCTGGAGTGGTGCTAATTACAGTAATTTATGACACAAGGCCTGTGTTCAGAATACACTTGGCAGCAGTGATGAGGTTATTGCAAAATGTCTTCTGTCTAGCTAGAGTCATGCTGTAGTTTCAGAACAGCTATAGAGGTGTTTCCCCATTTGGTGATCCTATTTTTTTTTATGTATATGCATATGGTAGTACGGTCACAGGCATTCAAATGGGTATCCAGATGGAGGGAGGAAAGAAAAACATGAATCTTGTAGTAGGTGAGCAGGAATGGAAAGGAGGAGGGCAGTAAATGGGCAAATGAAAGGAAGAGTAAACCTGGGTAAAGGCTGCCAGAACTGTGTTACACTGTCTAGGGTGTTAGGGACACAGCAGGAGAGAGTCTCTGGGTAGAAAAAAAAGGATGTGGAGTAAGTGGTGGCATGTCCCATTTCTGCAAGAGTGGAGACAGGCAGGGTACATAGATGGGTACAGACTATCTTGTTTTGAACCTTGGTTCTTTGTTAGATCAGGGGCTGGAGGGGCAGGAGAGGGCAATACCACCTCCAGTGGCTCTGTCACCTGTGTCTTCAGGGACAAGCCCCATGTCTCCATTTCCAGAGGCTACAAGTTCTCACTTTTTGCCTGGATGCTGTGTGTATTGATGACTAAGGAACCTGAATGTACCCTTTTCCTCCTTCCTGTTTTTTTATTCATGACCCTGAAATTAGCTCAGCTGGTTAGAGCATGGTGCTAATAAAACCCAGGGTTGCGGGTTTGATCACTATACATGCCATTTACTTAAGAGTTGGACTTGATCCTTGCGGATACCCTCTGACTCAGACTATTCTGTGATACAATCTGTGATATTTAGTATCGCACGCTGCCGAAAACTGAGGCAGAGCTGCTCATTCTCTGGTGGCTGAGGACAAGGCAGCTTGCAGCAGTGGAAATGCTGGTGTGTTGGGACTTGCGCTATTGCTTGGCGACAGCTGAAATAAAAATAATGAGTCAGAGTCTGAAGACCAACAGATGGTAAAGCGTTTTCCCCTTGCTGGCCTGAACTGAGGTGCCTTGAAGAGGGGGCTGGAAGGTGGATCTGAGCTGCAGCACAGGCCATCATCCAAATGAGCGGGCTGTATCTAGTGTGTAGGCTCCAAGGGGCCCCTCATTTGCAGAGATGGCTCCATGTGTCTGCAGGAAACCAGCGCATCCCTGCGTGTGGGGGTGGCGTGTGACAGTGCACAGCAGTCTCAGCCCGGTCACGGGCGCCTCCTGCTCCTTTCCTGCAAATAAATCTGTCGTTTGGCCCCATTCAGTAACTGTTTCCACTGCTCCCTGGCAGGCTCCTGCTGCTGCCCCTGTGCTCAGAGCCTGGGGTAGGTGCCTGGAGCAGGGACCACTGGTCCCTCTCCTCACGGCTATAGGAAAGCAGCATGCCATTCCCCAGCAGCCACCCAGATGCTGCAAGCCAGACAGAGCAGTAAAACGCATTTTTCCACATCTCCTGCATCTGGAAGGAGTATGGAGGTTACTCAGATGTGGCTACACACAGCTGATGCTGGAGCTCTTGAAGGGAGTTGGTGAGGGAAAAGAGTATTTTCCTGCAGGCAAAAAGGAAAAGCAGAGTCATGATCACCACAGCCTCCTCTTCTGGGAGAAGTCAGTCACACTGAGCCAGACTGGTACAGCCTGAAGGAAAGAAATGAGTTGTCCTCTCCCATTTGGCAGAATGAAATCCTATAAATGGCCTTGAAATCTCCTATGGGGTGGGTTTTCAGAATTCAGTGCTTGATACCACCTCTCTTCTACACTGAGCTTCACTTACCTGTTTTACTTTGTACTTTCACTTGGCCCTGCAAGCAGATTAGATTTATTCCGGTGCTGTTTACCCATGTTGGTGCTATTTTCCCCTAAGGTAACTACATAAAATTAGTTCCTGTGGAGTGAGTTTCAATGCAGGCAGGGTATGAAGGTCTTTATCAACTCTATTCTTCACAATAACAATGTTATTGCCAGCCTATAGAGGAGCTGCAGGGAGACACTACAACCCCTTTTTTTGTTAGAGACATTGCATGTGTGGGAGGGAACTAAAGTCCTTTATGAGCAAAATTAATACTCTCTGCAATTACTTCAATTTTTAAAAAGAAACAAATACAGTTGGGGGTGCCTGATCATTTTGATTTAACTACAGATTATTTGTACTAAGAAAACCCTTCTCCCAATCTTGCTGCTTTTTCCCTTTTCCTATCCCTGCCCTGAAGTGCCTGATACTAATGCATAATGAAAGGCTGAAAAAGGTCACTGGAATCGGCTGAGGGCCTTGAAGTTAACATTAACAAAAAAACCCCACAGAACCCTAAAACTCCCCAGACTGCTTGTTCCAACAAGACCTGTGGGAGCTCCATCAACCAGCACTGAGCCTTGCATTAACAGCATGAATCCTTGCTGGAGGAAATCCCAGCAGTTTGCTTGCAGTCAGCAGGCAGGGTGCTGTGTGCATGCCATCTCGCCTGGCCTAAAACCAACACCTCTCAGTACTCAGCAAAGCTGTGTTCTGGCATTGAGGGAGCGCCCTAGCAAAGCAGGGCCAAGAAACATTTACAAAAAAAAAAAAAGAAAAAAAAAGAAAAAAAAAAGGAAAAGGTGTGATTAAACTGTAATTAGAAGTGTTACTTGCAACCATTGGCACTTGAGCTCGGTCATCTAAATCCAGTGAGAAACACCAGTCCCCAGCAGTTGCAAAGTTTACATACCCTCTAATGTGTCTGCAAGTGTGAAAACGATCTGGGTTTCAGTTTGCAGCAGTTTTAGCACCTGGGGGGTGTTTTCTGTTTGCTCCAGGTCCCTGGGCACTGAAGTGGAAGCATCAGGCCACCAGAGGTCAGCTGAAGGGTTGCACCAAGCAGCACTTCTGCATCCTCCTGCTTAGGCTATGCCCTGTGCAAGGCGATGTGATGCTCCCCAGGCTGAAACTGAGGAGTGGTCAGGCAAAAATATGCAGCTTCTGTCTAGTTCAGGTGCACAGCATGGTACTTACGGGACTTGGGGCTCCTAGCATGTGTCTACCACTTAATCAAGAGCTGGTCAGGCAGTTAGTTAATAGTTTCCCTCTCGCCTTCAGCACCCACTGGTGGCAGATGTTTCCTGCCTGGGGGCTGTAACTCCACTGTTGCCGACTCCCTGGTGCAGCCACAGGTCCCAGCTCTACCACAGCCCTGACAGTGAATGAGATTGTTGCAATAGTCAGCTTTTTTCCTCCCCTAACTGGAAGGGCCATGCTGTCATGCCCAGCAAAGGAAACTGGTTCAGAGCAGGAATGTCAGCACAGCCACTAACTAACACATGCTTCATCCCTGAGCCCGGCAAGCAGAGCTGGCAGGCAGAGGAGGGTGCGGCCAGATCCAGCAGTGAGGGTGCTTTCCTCTGCAGAAACCTCCACCATAAACAGCTCTGGCATGGGAGAGCTGGCTGGATTTATCCCCTCCTGTGAGAATATTACAACTCTTGGTAACAGCTTCCACAACCTCTGATTAGAGAATGGCATAAGCAATTTATGCATGTTAATCACAGCTGTCTTAGTACGAGACAATTAGGCTTGTTGCTTCTTAGAAAACAAACAGCCCGGAAGAGGCTTACAAAAAAGAGCCTGCCGAAGCAAAAAATACCTTCAAAACTTCTGGTTAGAAACACTCTAGGAGGTTTTAAAAAGAAAAAAAAAACCCGTTTGGGAGGGAGGAGGAAAAATATTTCCACTGGAAAAAGTCCTGGCTTGGTCTAGTTTAGAAAAATTCATGCTTGTATTTTTAATTCCTGAAAAATCGTGTTTCACAGGGGAAAAAAAAAGATTCCACAGTCACATTCCTAGACAGAAGAATTCCACAGTAAGGTCTCCAGTGACTTTCCAGGTCCTTCAGACCTCTGGAGAAAAATGTTAAAGAGAAGCATAAGCCAGGGCTGTTTGTGCAATGTGAGCACAAACAAGCTGCAAGCACTCCATCCACCCTTCCCCTCACAGCTGGTTATCTACGTGGCCTCAATGCTCCAACATGGCAGGACTGCTGTTTTCCAAGGATAACCCGTATCTCCACACAACCTTAGAGGGGGTTGACTGCTTTAACCAGTCCTCTCCCAGTATCATATTCAGCTCATCTGTTTCAAACACATCAGTGCTCATACTTAGACCTGAAGTGCAAACAATGGGGACTGCATTTAGGCGGGGAAGGTTTAAAATCCCAGCTGTAATTCCAGGCTGAGGTCCCAAGGCACGCACCCTGGATGCCAAATACATGCTGTGCTCTGCCAGTTAGTCTCCACTATTGTTTCTCCCCCTCCAACACCAGCCTGGGTCTGACAGTGACTCACATCAGCTTAATCCTAGCTCCAGAGGCAGGAATAATTTTATCCCCATCTGGAGCAACAATGTAGCGTCACAATCAAAATGTTTTAAGGCATGAAGCAAAGAGCATCACATTCATGGGAAACCACCTAGAGGGTCAGCTGAGGACGGTATTCCCTGCAGCCCAGATTTTGCTTGAATACAAGAACGAGACAAGCCTGTTCCCTTGGAAAACGTGGCAGAAATCAGTACGGGATGGAAGGAAACAAGATCTGACAACACATCATTAAAAATCCACTAACAAGGGGGAATTGCTTTGTTTCTTTTTTATTGTTTTTAAATATCACTTTTTTTTTTTCTTTCCAGAAGTCATTATGTCCGACTCCATTAACATTCAGGTAAACAAGTGAAAGAACAACAGATGGGCATGATCTCGCAGCACAGGCACAGCCGCTGGGAGCAGGGCTTGCCTTTCTTTGCAGCAGCTCAACTCCTTGCTCTCCCTCACACCTGTATCCCTCCCTCTCTGTACCAGCACGGGTGATGGCTGGCAGCCACTGCAGGACATTCTTGCTTCAAACACAGCGCAGAGTCCAAGACAGGACAGAGGAAAGCAGGCAGCTGCGGGATCACAGCACCTGGCCTCCCAGCTCGCTCTCAGCCAGGCTTTCCCCTGATGGTTCGGAGGGGCAGGCGGAGGCAGCAATGGTGGCATTACCAGACCATCCACAAAAAGCAGACCAGCCCAGTCCCTGTCCAGATGGCAGCACAGGGCATTTTGGGCCATTTTTGGTCCTTCAGGAGGAGCCCCTCGAGTGTGCGCAGTACTGCCACCATGGCCTGCCGCCCCCTCAGCCGAATTTCAGCACAGTCACTCTTTTTTGCAATCCACATTAGCTCCCCTACAGCTGTGCCCCCCTTCCCTTGAGGGGAGGCACAACTGCAGCAGCCACTACATCTGGCAAGCAACCTTTTTGCCTTCCCTCAGCACCAGTCCGGATGCATACTCAGCCTGCCTGCAGGCCCCCCTCCCAGAGGCTGTAAAAACCCATGCTGTTGAAGCCTGGTTCACAAAGCATCCTGGTGTTAAGGTTAACTGGTTGTAAAATTGCAGCAGTTCATCACACTATGCACACTATGAGAAATGTTTATTAAATTGATTTTTGTTTCATTTCTTAAAAAAAAAAAAGGCAGAAAGAAGTTAAACACACTGCTTTGTGGCATGCTCCACAGTATGAAAAAATCCCAAGCATTCAGTTAAGCTGTCAGCGGCTCTGTTTGACCTTTCGATGCGGTCTTTGAACTCAGACCTGGACAGTTGACACTCCTCGTCCCCACCTCAGCTCACAGCCATCTTCTCAGCTGCCACTAGCTCCAGGAGGGATGCTTCCATGGAGAGGGAGGGGTTCGTATTTACAGCCTACAGTTTCAGCCTGTTCTTCCCTGGGGGGTGTGGAGAGGAGCAGTACAGGGCGCCGTGTTGCACACACAAAGGCGCAGGTATGCAGGAGAGGCGCTGGGGCAGAGCAGGGGTCCTGCCTAGTGGGTTTTCCCCCTTCACCTCAGCCAGCTTTGGGGCTGACCAACTGGCAGAAGAGCCCTGTGGCTTTTGGATCCTGAGGGCTTGCAATGGGCCACATCCCCTCAGCACTTCACGGCTCCCTTTCTAGCTTAACTCAGGTCCAGCTTCACAGGAGAACCAAGTGAGTAGTTTTTTTCAGAGAGGGTTTCTCAACCTCTGCATTGTTCTCAAGCCTGATGGTTCCTCTCTGTCCTTGTTCTCCCAGGGCTGACCCCTCCAGCTGAGGACCACTGCATCAAGTGTGGGGACTCAGCTGGTAACTAAAGAAAAAGCATTGTCCTCTCTCTGCAAACATCCTTCTGTCCCCGCTACCATGACCCTTCTCTAGGTGTTCCCTTCCTTGAGCACCTTTCCTGCAGCAGCCACAGGAACAGGAGATGGCCCAGGAAGCTACCTCTGGAGCTCTCCACAATGGCAAGCCACCTCTGAAATGAACCAGAGGGTGAATTGCAGCCCCTGTAGGACACAGTCTGATCATCTTCCTGCTCTTCCTCCTCTGAGAGCTCTCAGATTCCCTCTCCAAGTACCACTTTCTCCCAATTCCTCCTGCCTGGGACAACTCAAACCCTTAAAGTACACTGTCTGAGGACACACCTGACCGCATCGAGACCCAGTCTGTCTTCAAACAGAGCTCCAGCTATGTACACAGCATCAACTGAATACTGAACAATATCAAAAATACGGTATAAGGAAAAGAAAACAGAACTGAAATGCTTAATGGCGTATTTATACACATTTACCAACAGTCAACAAAAAAGGTGGCAAGTTACACATCCATTCTGTATGCTGACAATCCTGATGCACATAGATGTAAACACACATGCTTGGATGATGCATATACATATGGCCACATAACGGAGTAGATGACCTGAAGGAGCTACGCTGGGGAGCAGGGGAAGGGGTTACCTACTGCAAAACCTTGTCTCATTCTCAATGTTCACAATATGGACATTCAGGGCAGTGTTGCTTTAAGGCTATGTCTAAGGCTGAATCTTTTCTTGTCCAACCCCTCAATATGAAGATCTGCTGAAGCACTTCCTCCTCTTTACCCAGCACAACTTGATATATATATATATATTTATATATATTTATCTATATACTTTTTAAAGGCCCTATATACTAAAAGGCAGGAAGAGGAAAAGGGGGAGTAGAAGGGAAGAAAAACTTCTGAATGGATCAGTTTTCCCCAGTGCAGGAATCTTCTATCCTCTAGTGGCAACAGCCATGACAGCCACGTGCAGTGGACAAGGTACTAGTTTAAAATGATTGACGATCATAGGTCTCCCTCCCTATCAGATCTGAAGCTCTTTGTTGTGACAAAGGGGGAGAGTGAAATACTTCAAGAAACAAATACTCCTGAAGTGGGGAAAGTGATCACTAATTTAAACTCCTCCCCTCACCTGCTTCAAGGTGGCAAAAGAGCTGAGAGGTACTATAATTTCCAGCTCAAGTGCCTGTACGGCTAAGGAAAAGGCTTTGCTTAAAAATATATATCTATAGAACTATACATATAGATCATCTTTTTAGTGACACTGATTTTATTACATAGCTCCTGGGTCACTCTCCTCCTCTATCTACATGGTAACAGAGTGGCATATAAAAGAAGCCACAGACATCAAAGTGATAACCAAAGTTACCAGATCACAAGAATGTGTTTCAACTGGTGCGATCTAACATGCTAAATTACCTTGATTTTATAAGCTGATCTGCTGTTAATATAACTGGAAGGTCTTAAAAATAACCTTTTTTTTTCATAATCAGATTATGACAATTTCTCAGCAATATTACAGTGTGTGACAATATGCTATAATGAAGAATAATTCCACTGAACAAGACAGTGATGCAAAGATGAAATTTTAAGCATGTACGCGTATGGCTGGGAACAGCCAAGCGTCATCCTGCAGTACATAAAAGCAGGATTTCTAAAGTCAAGGACATTTTTTTAATATTTTCTTCTTTTTCCAATATAATTTCTATGTGAGCATTAGCTTAACAGTGGAAACTTGGTATAGAACTAGATTCTCCTTGAAACACATGTCTATAATGAAACACTGAAGGACATTAAAAAAGTAATTTAATTTTCAGTTTGTTCTATCTGAAAAACTGGGACTAAAATTCACCCCCAGCCACTGACCTTTTAATGTAGCGAATCAATGGAAATGAGCCAATTCATAAAGTTATAGCCCCAAGAAGAAAAAAAAAAACCAAAAAACCACCAACCAAAAAAACTAACACAAAACCAAAAAACCATTTTTACTCTTTAGAGAATAAAAAAGTTTCAGCATGACTTCTGTTAAGGACTGACCTACCGATGGAAGCAGGCTGGAGAGGAACAATGCCTGTGTTTCCCCTGGGATACATCACACCCAGGCGACAGAGGCTGTATCCTTTCCCCTCCTCTCTCCCAAGCTTTGGGCAGTCAGCCAGGCTTCCCTATGGACAGCCTGGAAACACCAGGGAGCTGGGGTGACAGTTGGAAAAGATGAGTACAAATTAACAAAAATACTAGATTCTGCTTCAGCATCCAATTAAAAAAGTTGGTAAAACCAAGGCAAAGTTATCTGAGACCAGGCTGCAGCTTTCTCCTCCGTGCATCTTCCACCAACATTACTTCTGAGTTACAGGGGGTGGGGAAGGGGGAGGAAGGACTTGATCTCCTGCTACAGCAGCTTTCCCATCACACAAAACTGATGTGTAACTAACTCAGCCACAAAGATACGGGCAAGTTTTATTTATTTAAAAAAAAAAAAAAAAAAAAAAAAAAGAAAAAGC
>WEKY01019604.1:691969-721389 GCA_013390045.1 Picathartes gymnocephalus | reverse complement strand
AAAAAGATACGGGGAATTTTTTTTTTTTTAAAAAAAAAAAAAAAAAAAAAAAGTACTTCAAAATAAAAATGATAAGTACTGTATAGTAATATTGGAAGCATTTATATACACAATTTTCTTTGTCTGTTGTTGAAATGTCTCCTGGTCACTCGGTGGCACTTGGGGTCCCCTCTAGCACCGTCTGCCCTGCTCCCCCCTTCCCCTGCCCGGCTCTCACGGCTCAGTAGACGGAGCTGTTCCTTATCCCACAGCACAGCACCATGCTCAGGATCATCTCAAAGATCTGTTGAGAGACACAGGGCCACCAGTGAGGCAACAAACAGCACGATGCAGCAGCTCCCCTCATCCCAAGGTCCCCCACTCCACATTAACACTCTCATGCCAGAGGTAAGGGCAGGGATGCTACGTCTTTGCTGCTGTTTTTATAGGGAGATGGCCAATTTGAGGTAAGGCGCTGTTCTCCTGTCTCCCCCTGGCAGCAGTGGTGTACCTTACAGGCTTTTTGGCTGCCAGCTACACAGCAAAGGCCTCAAGATCCCTCCAGCACTACAGCCCAGCCTTTACACAGATGCTATGTTACACCCTCACAGCACCCACCCCTCACTAGGGAGCAAACCCAACGTGACAAAGCAAGGAAACCCCTTCCCACTACAGACACCAGTGACAAAACATGGCAGCCTGCAGAACAAATGGTTTTGGAGGCAGTGAGGAGGTTTCAGTGGTGCTCTGCCCTTCCAGCTGAGCTTGCCAGGTGCCTCCCCTAACATCCCGACTACCCCGAGGGATGGTGAAGCCCTTCGTCTCGCCATATTCCAGAGCTCTGGCATGCATAGTGCTGGTGCTGCATGTGGAGTTGCAGGGGCATCCAGAGGAGAGGGGTAGATCCAGCCCAGCTGGAAGAGCACCAGGGTGCCCTGAGGTGCCTTTTCCCTGTCCCACCAGGCTGCCACACTTACCATGATCACAGCAACCACAATGGCAGCGATACCGATCAGGTAGAGCTTCCCAGAGAAGAGCTCATCGATTTTTTTGTGGCAGTTCGAGTTCTGAGGCAGAGAAGCACACCAGTCAGCCTGCTTTCCCCTCACCTGCCCCTGGCACCCAGAAAGGCAGGTCATCTTCCTCCTGCTCCCGTTTATATCCCCAGGACTTCCAACCAGATGTCATCCCTCCACACCTGTCAGTCCCCTCAAGCAGGAACAGCAAAGGAAGAACCAAATGGGAACCTTCAACAGCCTTCTACACCACCCCAAATAAACGAAATCTCTACCCTTTATCTATTTTCCCAATAAATTCCCAATTTTCCTCGGCAGCCAAGGTTTCCTGAAGCAGCTATGCCTACCTCAAAAAAGCTTTTCAGGGAGTCCTTTCGGCAGAGGTCATCCCTCCACACAGGAGTGAAAGTTGCTGTTACGATATCAGAACCACAGCAGTCCAGCTACATGGAGAGAGGAAAAAAGAAACAATGGAAAGCCAACATCAGCAGGCAGCAAACACTTATGCAATGCTCTCCCCACCACTGCACATTCTTGAAGCCACCCAAGACTGAGGAGTCATCTTGGATGGGGAAACAAGGGTGGGGAATAAGTTACCAAACTAACTTTTTTCTTTCCATGCAATGCAGCTGCTTCCTACAATAGTCCCAGACAGATCTGGCATAGGTATCCCGGAGGAGAGTGAACCCAACTCTCTCCAGAGATTTTGTTTCCTGCTGAATGGACCAAGTATCAGGATTAATTCCTCAGAGCTACATTCTTCTTCCATTGAATTTTACTTAAATCAGGGGTGCTGAGGTAAATGAAAGGCAACTTAATCAGAGTTTGGTCCAGACTTCCCAGCACCGTGTGATGAAGAGAATATTGAAGAGAGCACAACTCTGCTTCTTAACATCTAAGAACAGCAAACCTGATAGGCTAAGACCTGCATGTGGCATCCTCTGCTTTAGACTCTGCTTTTCCCATCCATCTTCCTGGCCTCCATTATTAATTCTCCAGCACGACCACCACCATCTTACCGTTTCATGGAAGGTCTTCACTACAGCTCTGGCGTTGTTTGCATCCGATTCTCCCATGAGCGCTTGTTGAAGTGCTTGATCGTAGAACTGCTTCACGTCTTTGGCTATCTAGGAAAGACACAGGAAAAACTTCCTTTCAGCCACAGGAGGAGGAGGAGGAGGAGGAAACCTATCCAGCAGATGTGCCTGAAAGACAGGTCCCCTCTAATGGCACTTGCAGTGAGATGAGCAGTTTTTAAATAGATTTGGACCCCAGTTGTTTGCACAGGCACATGAAAAAAGGCCTGTCTTTCACAGGGCTCAAGCCCCTCCATCTGTAGCAAATATTACGAATGGCAGCCAGCAGATTCCAGCCAACACTATCCAAGGGCTCCATGGGCTCTGTCTAGGAGATAAAGACAGCCAAGGCCTGGAGGGTGAGCCACAAGATTAGATAGCCTTCAGCCCACGAGGATGTGCTGCTGGGCTCAGGAACGCAGAAATGGCTCATTTTGAACCACACATAGACAAAGCAGGCAGGCAACACATTTCCCACTGAGGCTGCAGAGGCTGGAGATGCTAGAAAACTCAGGAGGAGGTGGGGCACACAGGCAAGGCTGCCTGTAAATATGGGCACCTCAGCTTACTGAATGACCTAGAGGGGATGGCAAGAATTTGGGAGAGATTGCGCACTAAGGGCTCATTTGGGTCAGGAAGCTTAGGTGCATTTAGATGGATATAAAACCCTGGCTGGGTCCCTACGGATATTGCTGTCCTGCAAGTGGTTATGTAAAACACCTTATCCATACTCTACCCCTGCCACCTGGCTGGTGAACTGCCCCCACCCATGAGGGCCTGCTCCACAGTGCAAAAATCTCCTAACTTTCAGGGGAACTGGCCTTGTGACTTCTCTAACACCCTGCAACAATTTGAGAGAGAGATATGAAAGAAGGGCATGCAAGAGAAGCAAAAGATAAACATAAAAGCAAGAAAGGGAAAATGCTTTCTTAGAACATCTGCTCTTGGCAGCACAGGCTGGATTAGCATACGAAAAAAGAAACTGCAGCAAGATGATGCATGATTTCAATCAATTATCCCAGAATTCCTTCATCATTACTTAAAAAACTTTGCTTTGGAGGATGATATTCTCCATTTAAACTATTTGATTCTGGTACATTAAAAAAAAAAATTAAAAATCCTATTTATTGCCTCCCCATTCTGAATCTAAAGCATCTCCAAGAAGGCAGGCTAAGAGAGAGACTGCCTTCAGCTTTGTGGAAAAGTATCCTTTCTGGAAGCATCTCTCAGTGCCTGGGATCATTCAGTGCTTCCCTCCCAGTCTGCATTGCTCTCAGCCAAGGCAGAGAGAAGCAAGCCTGCCTTGTGAGAAGGGACTTCAAAATAGGCCATTCATCATCAAGGCTGCAAAACTAGCTGATGCCAACACACTGCCACCCTTCATTTTAAACTGCAAAATTAATTTTAGGGACTGAGGTCATCACTTCTGTATTGGGAAACCCTACATTTCTCAGCTTTATGCTCTGGTGGCCAAGCATTTTCTCCCCCGGATGAGACACAACAACCGTGGGGTCCCTCCTTACTCAGCCTTCACTTTTTTTTTTGCTGTCGGTAGCAGTTGCACATCTTGGACTCTTCAGGATTCACAAACCAACATCTGCAGGAGGCACAGCCCCACTGCAAAGGTTAATTAGTTCACTAAAGTTGCTAGGAAACAGCACCCTGCCTGCATAATAATATGTTTAGCCACAGGAGAGTTTATTCCAGTGAAGTCATGCTCTCTCCTGCATGACTACAAGGGTGTTCCCATTCAGGACAAGCCTGTGAGCCATTGCCACATGCATGTGAGAGCTGAGCAGGCCAGCACCTACTTACACAGCTGGCTTACGTCTCTTAGTAAAGTAAACACATTTCCTACTTTGCCAGAGAGTCTAACCTTGGCTTTGAGCACAAGCAGTCCCCTTCTCTCCTCCAGTCCCCTGAGGGCCAGTGATCAACACCCAGCCTTGGTTCAGCACAGCTGTGGTTCCCATACACGGGCAGTTGTGCATTTCGAGACCAAACCTGTGTGTGTGAGCACATGTGACCATAGTGAAGGGAAGGTGAGCAGAAACAGAAGGTTAAAAGCTGCAATTTTCAGTTCTACCCTTCAGTTCAGCTCCTCCAGCCAGGAAACCTTATCTGAGCAGTCCCTAGCTGGGTGTCTGGACAGACGCAGGACTTGTACCCCACCTCTGTGCACAGCATATGGGTCACAGCAAGCCCAGTGCTGGCAGACAAATGGCCTGAAGCAGGTTATATGATACTGGAGAAGAGCAGGAAGCACCAAGCAATCCCGTTACAGCAGGCTCTCCCTGTACGGTGTTCCCTCCCTTTGGCACTGCCCGGCTGGGCTCGCTCTTTGTTCCCTGGCACCGAGGACGTGCAGACGGCTTTCCTTCACAACTTCATGCACGAATCGACTCCCTCTGTGACTGACAGCAAGGCAGCACGGAGGAGACCCAAGTGAGACAGGCTATTTTTATTCGAGACATCGCACTACATACCCTCAAGGGCAGCTGCTACCGTCAAGTGCTCACAGTTAAAGTTCACCAGCCCGGCCAAGAGGAGTGAGGTGGCCTGCCCAGGTCACACCGCTAATCCAAGCCCCCGTTACTCAGCCTGCCAGCAGTTTGTGAGCAAAACAGCTCATGCTGGGATCTGCTGTGGTTCTGCCCCACCCTCCCAGTCCCACAAACACTGATTTTAGAGTCGTCTTACTTGGTCTTTGTTGACAAAACCCCAAATTCCAGCCGCAACTTCGCAGGCAAACAGGATCACCAGGCAAGTGAAGAACTGCAAAGACAAATCGAGAGAGGGATCCTTAACATATCTGCAGCAATTAGGTAGGGAGAGGTGTGGAGCAGCACTTCTACTGACAAATCAGAGCAAGGTCTCATCTGACTTCATTTTCTCTCTCTTACATGCACTGAGCCCAAGCACATTTTCCTGTAACTCATCACATGCCACCCCATGTCCAGACTTCCCACTAGAACTGTTGAGCAGGGATTAGCAAAACCTTTCCCACAAAGGAGCTGGCAGGGATGAAGATGCCCTATGCATCACAAGAGACATTGCTCCTCTTCATGCACCTGCAAGACCATCCAGACAAGGTTTCTGCTCTGCCACAAATACTCCGAGGACTGGAATTGTCAGAGCAGGGTTAAAAGCACATTTCAGCTGCTGAGGAGCTGGGGGTGTCAGGGTGTGATTTATGGCCAGCTCTCTGGCATCCACAGCCCTGCAAGGCTACTGCAGTTATTTGCATAAATACGAACGCTGGCTTTTCCCACAGTTCCACCCTGTTTGTGCAATTCCAGCAGTCCCTCCTGCCATCCCCTCTTTTTGTTCAGCTCGCAGGAACACGTTGTGATGGTTGGTCTGTTGGACTGGGAGTGGGAAGCTGGAATACATCAGGGTTGCATGAGAAGGCACAAGAGGCATGCTCCATATGCAGCCAACATCACCTCTGTGACAACATCACTCAGTGACTTCTTCCTGGGAAAAGCCCCAAAGTGGGAGAAGTTACCATGGAAGTCAAGAAGCCAAAGAGGTGAATGCAGTCAAGGAAAGTCAAAATTACAGTATAGGGTGGGAAAACAGACCCTGGGTCCTGAGCAGTCTCTGTTCAAAACACATTCAGCACATTTTCTCCAACAACAGAGAAAGCAGGAGTTTCCAGAATGATGCCATGACCTGGCTCTCACATGCAAATGCCAAGGGTTATCAGCAAAATGGAAACATAACTATTAACCTGACAGCAGGAAAGAACTTCCAACATCCTTGTCCAGTTCCTGAACAATCAACTCCTATGCAAACATCTATCTATCCCTGATTCTGTAGGAACATCTTAGGAGGACTAGGTCCCACATCCTCCCCAAGGACTCGCATCACCCTAAATTCTGGGTGCAATGGCACTGTAAGTCTGGTTAAGCACCAGTGCTCACTCTTGCAGTGGTTACCCTCCAGTGAAGGACCGTTTGTTCATCCCACATTTGGAGATATAACTTCCTGCAGACTCACTTCTTCTGTAAGCTGGCTGCAGAACACCAGGAGATGCAGCTTGGTGTTATGGGACATAGTGGTGTTCCTGGCCAGGCAGCTGGCTGCGTCCCAGCCCCTTTCCAGGGAGCAGAGCCTGCTCCATGCCAAGTGGCTCCCTCTTGTCTTCCTTTGGTCTTGCTGCTCAGCTTCCATGTTGCCTTAGGGACAGGATTTGACAGCATGGAGCTTCCTGGTACTTTTCCCTTTTGCAGTAAGCCCAGAGTCACTCCCTCAGCTAGGTGCAGGAAAGGGGAGCGTGGCTGCTTCCCTGAAACACCCTGAGGACGCTGCCTGGGAATGTCCTTGGAACAGAGTGGGAGCCTTGGCCAGTGGAAAGCATCTTCATGGGGTGTCTCCAGACTTTTCTTGGCAAGCCAAGGTGTGAGCAAACACGGGTAGTGCACAGCAGCTAGAGCTGCTAATTTCAGCCAAAGCAGCCGGTTTCCCTGTCGGACCTCAGCTACCTTGTACCATCTGCCCTTCTAATCCTCCTTCTAACTTCAGGAGGGAGTGAGGAGTAGTTCAGGGTTTGTAATCACTTGCATTAACAAAACAAAAATCCAAATCTGCCAGACTGTGCTCCAACAACCCCTCTCAGATTTGCGTGCAGGCTCCTCGTATTCCCAGCAGCCACGATAATGCCTGCAAACTCCTACTGGAGCTCCCATCCACTACGTTCAGAAGCGCTTTATCAACACTAGGGAAAAGTAGGAACCAGAGGTGAAGTCATCTGCAAAAATGAGGGAGAGCAGCTCCATTTCCCTCTGTGCTAGCTGAGCCCTCACCCAGGAGCTGCTACACCATCACTCCTCCAGCCCAATGAAGCCAAGTGCTGGAAAGTCACTTGAATTAAAAAAAAAAAAAAAATTAAAAATTATGTTTTACCCTTCCAGTTTTACTTTTTATGCATCAAGCTTAAACTGAACCACATGTGAGAACTTGCTTTAAATAAATGGGTTTCCTTCCCTTGCTCCCAAGGTAAAGGCTTTTGGTGGGGCTACAGTTTATCCAATTAAGCTCATCCTGTGCCAGGAATCCTGAGCCGCTGCCTCACATCAAGAAGGCCTGTAGCACTTCAGTAATGGATTTTCCAGGATGTACCTAGATGTTCTCACTAAGAAATTATGGAAAGTCTTTGCTGTATCCTTGTCCAAACAGATAAAAATAGTAGATGATTCCTTAAAAGAACTAGAATTGCTACAGGCAGCCTTAAAATGGAGTGAGAGGAGATGCTGTAGGGGACACCAGGTAAGAAAGAGGGTTTAGTGGGTGCTTGGTAAGACAGCCAGACCATGGGGTGATAACAGCAAGGTGAGGGTTCACATACAACAGAGAGAGAGTCTCTAAGAATGCTGCTGATCTCACCCCATCTGCCCTGCAGCCAGGCACAGGCAGGACATTGCAGCACACCGGCCAGCTCAGCCAGAGCTCCACAGGCTGGGCAGAGATGCCCTCGGCCACACACAGCACTGCCTTGCTTCTTGCAAAGGTCACCTAGTTCCCACCTATACGCTCACACATCCTCCCAGCCCTGCTTGTTGGAAAAGACCCCAGCAAGGGAAGCACAGCCATGTGCCATCCAGCAGGGAAATCAGGGTTCCAAGCGACTTCCAAAGCTTTGTGCCTCTTACCGTTCCCAGAAGACACTGAGACTCCTGAATAGCGCCGTAGCATCCCAGGAATCCCACGAACATCATGACAGCTCCGACTGCAATCAGGATGTAGATTCCTGCAAGGCAGAGTGAGAGGCAGACACGTTACTGCAGAGCTTTGTCCAGCAGCATCCTCATGCCTGGCTGGACATTCTGGCTCCTGGAGTGGATAACTACGGATGTGCAGAATTAAGGAGGTGTGAGTAGAGGTGGCAGCAGAAACAGTAGAACACAATGTACATGAGTTCGGTCTCAAATTGTTTGAAGCTGCCAAACACCAAAGCTTTAATAACTCCATCACCTCTGAAATCAGGAAATGATGAGAGTAGCACAAGGCAGAGGATGTAGGAGGCAAGACAAGGCCTCTACAGCATCCTCAGAGCTGTAGCATGGAGTTTCCCTGGCATGCTGTTTTAAATATTTAAGCAGAGATGAAAACGATTAGTTAGCATATCTTGTAAAATAAACAGTAAGGCACATGCTTTATTTATATTAAACATCATACAAATATTTATCTGGCTAACATTTTAAAGGCAGATGAACCACAAAACCAAGGGGGAAGTACTGCTTAAGCATCTCAATAAAATCTGGCGCTTTTTTTGTTATAGGTTCTTCCACAGAGAAGACAACATTTTTTAACTTTAACTTGTTGAATTTGCACAAGCAACTTGCACCATAACTAGTTCAAAGCTTGAAATGAGACATCGGGAGTGGTTCAGACAACAGAAGAATAAAAGTTTATTCATTCAGGAAACAAGAGCTTAGCTCAAGGCTCAAGTCTGCTGCCCTGAGTAATCACCATGGTCTCACTAACCACGAGACTGGTGAAGCCATAGTGATTACTCAGCCAAACACTACCAGCTCAGTTCAATTTGACGCAGCTTTCTCCTGGTGTATCCCTTATATTTAGTGCAGTTTTGGTTAACTGATTTTCTCAAGTATTGTGGTTCTACTACTCTCTAAGTGAATCCTATTTCCCATTCAAAAGCAATTTGATACATGCAAAAATTACAAATCAGATAAGATTGCAGTCACTATTTCTAGTGGATAAGAAAAAAAAAAAATTACAATAGAACATGGGGCATCCCAGAGGTTAACAGCAACACAGTGAATCTTACTAGTGGTTGGGAGACACATCCCTTCAATGAAATGTTTACTTCTGCTATGAGTGAAAATGTTTTATGGTTATTAATCAGACTGTCAGCTCTCCTTTAGGAACAGCCCTAACACATAAACAGAGCTTGAGATTAAAACTGTTTGTACATGTCCGTGATGTTTAAGGTTTTTCTTATCTCTGTAGCTCTTAAACAATTTTCTGATAATTAAAGTGCAAAGTCTAAAGGCCACGCACTGAGAGCAAAGTCAAGTAAACGCTTCTCTAAAACACCAGAAACACAATAACAGTTTCCACTTGTTTAACATTCCCTTACAGATTCTTCAAACTTGGGAAAGGCTGGAGTTTGGCTCCTGCTTCTTCCCTCTTTGAAACAAAATTCACCAGCATGCCAAGAGCACAAGCGCCGATGCAAGGGCTGACTTGGCGAGCGGCGGTGACGGAAACACCGCCCCAGCGGCTCCAGCACTGGGACTCTCCGGTGTTTCTCAGCAGCACCGTGCTCACTCTATTTTTAGGCCCTGCAGGAGGGAGGAAGCCAGCTGCAGGGGAAGTACCACAATGGAGCACGCTGACCCCGCAGGAAGCCCCTCTTCACAAAACCTGACGAGAGCTGTGGCCGGAGACACCGACATCCTTGTGGCAATGCTGTCAGCAAACAGGGCCGGAGGCAGGAGTTGCACCTCCTGATGTGTTCTGAAGGGGTTTCAGCAAAGCCGTGAAAACCTAACAGGCAAAAAGCTCCCCACGTGGAGATGAGACACCTCCTTAGGTGAAGATGTGCAAAGAAAGGAAAAACAAGCAAAAGAGATCTCCCAGGAGAGTTTCTTGGAAAGGACAGGCCAGCAGCTGAAGTTTTGTGGGCCTGCCTGAAGTGGAAGGAGGTGGTTTTGTCCCAATGGCTGGAGATGACATGAGGTGGAGCAGCTGTGGCAGCTGGGCAGGGAGACAGCGTGGCAAGCAGTAGGCTGGCCTGTGTGTTGGACAGAGGGGCCCCAAAGGGCTTGGGGGCAGTGGGAAGGCATTAATAAACCCTGTACAGTGAAGGCTGTCTGCTGGACACCTGCCAAGCCCCAGAGAGACTGATGGAGAATGTCAGACACTGCATAACTGCTGTCTCACAAAGAACAACACACCAGTAGTGGTGTCCCAAAAAACGGTCTGCTCGCTGTCACCAGAAGCTGCTAATGCCCAAGAACCAGTCCTCGCCACTCCAGCTTGTACCGCTGAGGCTGCTGGTTTGGGTTTTCAACCCAAATCATGTCAGATTTTTCTATGTTAAGTGCTGGGTAGCTCAACTGAACAGTCTTCATCACAAGTCAGAAAACCAACCTGCCTCATCTCTGAGTGCAGCAGTTTCTGACTTCTTCTCCCATTAGGACAGTAGAGAGAAGACAAAGCTGAGTTAGGGACACATCATTTCCACATCTGACAAGTCACTATTCATGCTAACCACCCCAGTATATGGGTAACAAGTAGCTGCAGCACATTTAGAGACCAAGCAGCTTGATGCTGAGACCCCCAACAACCAGGTCACCTGAGAGAGAAGGCTTTATTCTCAATTTAAAAAAAAAAATAAACACCGAAGGCACCTTCTAGGCTGAACAAATATTGCCAGGAGATCACAGTCATAGAGCAGCCCAGGTTGAAGGGACCTCAAATGATCACCTGGTCCAAACTCATGAGAATGGGAACCTTATGTAAGACTATGCAGATCCCTGCCCAATTATATCTTGAAAACCTCCAGTGTTAGGGACTCTGTCGTGTCCCTGAAGAGGTTTTTCCAGTGAATCATTGCTCTTACTGTAAAAAATGTTTTTCTGATATGGAGATCATCAGGAAAACACAGGGCCCACTGGTGGCTGGGAAAGTTTTGCTTTGAAAACTAGGAAATGAAAGCCCAGTGAGACCTTCAACTTGATAGAGGAGGCTAAGAGGAAACAGAGACATTTGCTGTTTTAGAGAAGTTTTCCAGTGACCTCTGTACTTGCTTCTTGCTGGGATTTCTGGCAGCTTCAAAAAAACAAAATCAATCCTGACCTGCTGAACTCCCGCCCCAGGCAGGCTGTGCAGACCTTGGACTGTCAAGTGAGGTCCCAACTTGTCACTTCTCTCCCTGCTCTCACTTCACCAGCTCCTCATTAGAGCCAGCACTGCTATCAAGCGAGGAAACAGCAAGAAGGAAAGGAGGGGAGGGAAGATGTGCACCACGTGTGGCTTCCTGACCGGAGCCCAGCGGATGCGACCGGTGCGATGGGAGCAGCAGGAATGCACAGCCAGGTGGGGGAGAGGGCAGCAAGGACTGGCCAGAGCTCAGCAAACCACAAAAAGACCCTGGGAGGCTTCTGGAATAAAGGCCAGCTTCATTCCCAGGCACAATCAAGTGGCTGTTATGGAGTTGCCCTTTGTTACCGAAGGCCAGAGCGTGACAGCCTCTCCTGGGAGGCAGCAGAGCAGGACTCTGCGCTGGAGTTTATTTAAAAACAAGCGCAAAATATTTACTGCAACAACAGCATCTTGTATGAGGAATGCCAGCAGTGTTTCTCCACAGAAACGCCATGCTGAAGGCTGAGAAAGCAAAGGAAGGCAATCCAAGTGCCCAACCACATGCTTTGGATGGTGTTTGTTTTCCCACACACATCCTTCTTCCCCTCAAGGAATGGAGCTGGTGGCAGGGGGTCTCTACTTGGAGACTGCGTGCCAGGCAGCTGGGGGACTATTTCACAGCAATCACGGTGCAGACTGGAACGACCAAGCCCTGTTCCCAGAAAGCAGCCTGACACAGCTTAGCTTTCATTCCTGGCACACAGGGACGATGATGCCTAGTGTGGTTTTGGGTTCCATGTCTGTGAGTAAGGCACCTGTCATCCCCATCCTGAATGGCACATTATCTTCCTCAAAGTCAGAGGAGACTCCTCACAAGCCTCCCCCCTCCTCTGTGTAAGCATCAGAGACTGGTTAACCCCTAAAATCCTCTCCTGGGTGAGGAACTCTTAACTGAAATGGTAGTTGCTCCTTCAGAGCTCCACCCGAACTGGCACAATTTGGCATGACCAAGGCTCCATCTGCCTTTCACATGCCACTTCCCAGCTCATCTTTACTGCAGCTTTCTCTGGGGTTTTACAACAAGCAGCGCTGTTAGCTGTAAACAAAAAGTAAAACGAGAGAGGTGTAACCTGCAATCTGCAGTGCCTACAGCCATGCTGCCCCGTTCCCACGGCAGCAGTACATAACCCTGGGAACAGCTGGAGCTGCTGCAACAGGTATACTGAGCAAATCAGGTACAGGGGTTCATGGTACCAAGGCACCTCCACATCCTTAAGCAGCACTACACAGTGATTTCTAACCTTTATGGCACAGTTCTCTGATAAGGCAGCAGCAAGAAAAATTGCTACAACTGCCACGCATAACCAGCCACACACCAAAGCAAGCTGTGAGCCTCAGGATCTTGGAGTTGGAGAAGTCAGAGGAGTGGTGTTAATACTGCCTAGAGTCCTCTATCTCCTTTTGAGATGGAGCCTTAGAGCAGAAAGCTTTAGGAGAGAGTCTAAGCACTCTTAGCTTCACCTCCTCATCTGAATTCAAAGCACGAGCACAGGAACCATGATATGATCTCCTCCCTCAAGAGCATCAGGACGTGATGATCAGAAAAAGCAGCAGCAGTGGACCAAACACCATCCCCCTTTCCCCAGTACAACCAGGGCACGCTCTGGGCTGCAGGAATCTCCTAAAGCTTTAGGAAAGCCCCTAAACATCAGAGCTAGGGAATTGATAGTGATTGAGCACTTCTCTTGGCTTGGTCCTAGGTGGGAAAGGGAAAAAAAGCAAGCAATAGGCCAGCTTAGCTCCCAGCTGAAGCAGAAGATGCCTCCATGGAGGGCCCTTTACCTGCAGGCCAGGTAGGAAGAAGGATGCTCAGTTCTGGGAGCAGGGAAGGGAGGAAAAAAGGCAGTATTCAGTGTCAGTTCTTGTTTTGGCAATAAAGCAGCATAGCTGGTGCCTGCAGGGTTGTAAAACCCACGTCCTGTCCCTGCTGAGAAGTAAAGAAAACAAGAAGAAATAAACAGTCTTAAAAAAAGGACATGATGAAAAAACAAATAAAAGGAGGAACAAGCACAGGAGTGTCCCTCTAAAACAAGCAGGGAGCAGACCAGCCCTGGGTAACTCTCCTTCCATGCCCCACCATAAACATCAGAGATTCTGTGCAGCTCCAGGCATGGGCATTCCTGGACAGCACCCTACTTCTCCCTTCATTTCAATCCTTTCCCAGCATCTTCAACTAATTAGGCTGAATGGAAGCCAGCCATTGCCCCCAGGTCACCATGGCAATATTTCCAAAAGACAAAAAAGAAATCAAATAAGAAAACCATCCCCCCAGCACAACACCATGCTTCCTGGGAAGGCCAGGCAGCTCTCCAAGCTGTGCCTGCCCTCCCCATGGGATGGGTTTTAAAAAGGGGCTGAGAGCAGAGGAAAGAGATGTTTATTCTCCCAACAGGCTCCCGCGGGGAAACTGCAAATCCAAGAGTTTTGCAAGACTCTGAGGAAAGGAGGGAGGTTTCACTGCCACCCTGCTGGTGCTCCTAGCCTGGAGATGCTGAACATCACTGGGCTCATCACCACTGCTGCTGCAGGGAAGGGTGGGACCTTCAGACAATGGCAGGGAGACTCCCTCCTACCCAACACCACCCATCGTGGGAGAACACCCTTCCCCGCAGCAGAAGAAACCACCGTGATGTTCTTCCTTGCAGCTTGGGAGCAAGATACAGGCAGGGAGTGGAAAGTCCCTCCAGGACAGGGTTGAGGCAGGAAAAAGATGGCTGTGTGAGCCAGCCAGCAAAGGAGGGTCTCCCAGACATTCTTGTCCAGTTGCCTGGTGGAACTGGCCCAGCAGAGCTGGCAGTGCTTTCTTGAAAGTTGGGTGAGAGAGAGGGGGGCTGGAAAAAGAGAGGGTTTGCTGGAAGACAAGTGGGAAGCCCCTCCATTCCTCTCTCTCCACCCCCTTTCCCAAGGAAAATATTGCTGCTCTGTAGCTGCTAATGACTTCCAGATGGAGCAACAGGGTCACAGAGCATGGAGAGCTCTCACGGGGAGATGAATGCCTGGACATGCTGCCCTCATCTTCAAGAACAAGGCAAGAAGAAGCCACGAGCACGCACACCTCTGTCAGAAAAACCAAGGCGTGTGGGGAAAGCCCCAAAGAATGTCCTCATGTGCACACACTTGTTCCCAAATCCACTCCACACAGATGTCACAGTCAGGTTTCTTCTCCTCTGCCTACCCAGGAAACACCAGAAGGAGACTCGAGTTTTGTAAAGTCAGCACACCTGCAAAAGCTGTGAGGACGTCCATGGCACATCTCCAGGACCGGGAAGGACAATGGTGGCACAGCACAGGAGAGCCAGGCTGGAATATGCTGGCCCATCCTCTCCTGCCCCAGCCTAGTGCACTTTCTGGGCGTTTCTGTGTGCCCTGGGGTTTCACCCACCAAGAGAGCACAAATCCCACTGGAGGATTCCTTGCAGGCTTTGCAAGCTTCAAACACAGTGCTTCCAAAGAAAACTGTCAAAGCTGCAGGTTTAAACATCTCTGAAGAGCAAGGAGCCACCTCTGGCACAGATCCAGGGCAGCAAAGCCAATGGGAAGGGACAAAGGAAAAAGACAACTACCTTAGTCCTAGTTGGATAGATCTGAACCCAAAATAACCTGATGGTACCAGTGTATTTTTAAAGTCATAAGCAGTTTTAAGTCTGCAGAGTAAATGAAGCACAGGGGTTGGTCATGACCAAGGTAGAATGAATTACAATTAAATGGAAATTAAATGGAAATGCAATGAAATAACATATTGCTTTCTTAATAGAAATTGAATTCTGTGATAAGAATACAAAAAACAACAAAAAAAATTGTACTGTCAGATTCATGGTGTAAGCCAGAATGGAAAGTACTAAAAAAGTGTTTTGCCTTAAAACTACTATTTTAAAAAGAATTCCAGTATTATTGAAGGAGCTGATCTGACAGTGATTAGAGGAAAATCCAGAACAAGTAAATCTCAGCTTTTGGGTTTTTTTTCCTTTGAAGGACTAAATAATTAAGTTGTCCTTAACTGTAAGTAAGTTTATTTCCAAGACAGAAAAATGCATGTACTTCTATTTTTAAAAATCCATATATTTTTTAAATAATCCATTTTACTCGGTGTGATTCAAGGCCAAATGCAAACCTTGGTTTCCACTGCCAAGCACTCAAGCCTGGCCACAGCTCATGTATCTGGTGGAAAATCTCTGACACAGGGAGCCTTGACAAAGTAGAGCACAAATGGGTGAGAGAAGAAACCAGTCCTGCACCAGCTTTGTGCATCCACAGGGATCCCTGCAGTGCCTCATGCCAAGGCTGAAGGTGGTTTTTCACTGGTTTTTATTAGAGAACCTACAGGCCAGGAGCCTCAGGCTCTTCTCTAGCCCTTTCACAAGTTTAGCAAAAGATGTGCTGTTGAGTCTAACCCCACGATGTATGGAAGCTGGCACCATCTCTAGAAGATGCCTAACACTTCCAGAGGGATGGGGGCAAGGATGGGAGTGGGAACAGAAACCAAGACCTTCTCATTGCTCATGGTGGGCCCACAGCCACTGTAGCACTGCTGACTTCTAGAGCCTTTGCAACATATTGGAGGTCTGCTCAGCCCCCCCTGCAATGAAAACCTCCCTGAAACCCCAGAAATCACTCCTTTTAGTCCACGGCTAATTAAGCTAAATTAGCTAAAAAGGTTAATTAAGTTATGAAGAAAAGGGACAGCTCCTCCACAACCACTTAGCCAACACAGGTCTGTCTGGGTGATCGGCTGGGATGCTCTGCACTGCTGGCCACATCTGGGACCCATGGCAAGAGTGGCCAAGGCATCCTCATGTGCTCTAAGGACAATGGGAAAACCTGGGGAAAACTCAGAGAGATGTCCCCACACCTACCCTATGCACTGCCACTTAGCAGTCCCTGCTCTCTGCAAGGGTCAGATTTCCCTGCGCCCAGCAAAACATCATGACAGGACTTCCAAAATCCTGAAGACACCCATGAAAGCTTGAGAGCAGTTGCAGTTCAACTCAGATATGCATTCATTTGTAAGAAAGACTTCAAAGCCCTCCTGTGCTTTCTGGCCCATTTATTCTAGACCAGTCTGTGTGAAAAGCAGCTTGAACTTGTTTCCAGGGCAGAAATCATTATCCTGGATTGTATTTGTTCTGAGGAGGATGGTGAAGACAGTCTGATTCACCTCTTAAGGAAGCCTGTGTTCCCATTAGCTGATGTCCCTTCCACGCCCTGCAGCACTCGCGGGCACATTCACCACCTTGGTCCCGAGCCATTGCTGCCCTCAGCCGTCCCCCACCTGCTGCCCTCAGGCTTTGCCGCCAGACTGGCTTGGGAGCTGGATCAACATGACCTAGGGAACTCCCCCACCAAAAAACCCTCCTGCCTTTCTGTTGGGACAGTGACACCCAGGAGGATGACAGGAAGGCAGCAGTGGCAGCGGCCTCGGTGGCCAAGTTTACCCCACCGCTGTCTGCCTGTCCAAAACCTCACACCCCTCCCCCTGTGCCACCATGCTCCAGGGAGGAGACTGCCCAGCAGAGGATTTACTAATAAAACATATAAAACCTAGATAGAGGCAAAGCAAATCCCTTCCTCACCCCAAAAGCTATGTGGAAAACCGTACCCCAGCTCAGGACGCTTTTGCACTTTTCATTGTGGCTGGCCCTGCTCCCAGGGCCGAGCTAATTAGAGCCACAGGTCGTGTTGCCCTGTCACTTGCTGTGAGCAGCTGGAAGCAGATTTCCTATTTTGGATCTGGCGGGAGGGAGGGAAGCCGAGACCATCCGGCTGCTGTGCTCCATTCCCTGCTGGGCAGCTTGAGGGAAAGCACAGGAAGGGCAGCAGCAGGGACGAGCACCCAGTAATGCTCCCAGCGTACAGACAGCCCAGCAATGGGGAAGTGTGAAATCCTGGGGTGTGGTTTAACGCAAACAAGAGCTGAAGTTTTTGTTCCTGCCCTCCTCAAAGTATTTCATCCACAGCAGCCATCTCCAGGCATCACATAACCAAATCTCTGAAGGATGGGGAACCTGGTTTTTCCTCCCACTGTCATCCCACCAATAAAGGGCAAAAGCAGTAAGTCCAGTGTCACTTGCCTTTTCAAGATCCCCAGGTGCTCTTAAAACCAGTGACAACACAGCACTAACTCACTGTGGAGACATCAGAACTGTTCCAATTTGTACTGGTATCTGCAAAGAGAGACCAGCTCAGCCTTCCACAGGCTCTCATAACACACTAAATCTCAGTTTTGTTGTTTGTTTGGGTTTTCATCGATGGTACTTTATGTGTAGGATCAGTAAATATCTGAGAAGTGGTTAACCAGTTGTTAGCAACTTATCAATGCCTCCAGCTATCCTGAAGGATGTTTTCAGCCTTGGGACCAACATCTTCCCAGCCCCTAGACAGACGAAGCATTCCAGACACAGTGTTATCCAAGAACAAGAAAGATTTTGGTTTCTGAACTTCAAAATAAAGCAAATAAGTGCATATCAGACTATAAGCCAAGCTCAGATGAAGAACAAGTATTTTCCTTTATAGTTATGAAAGCATGGAACTAAGGTGGCTCCAGCTATCCCCATCCCTGATACTACTTGGTCTTTACAGTGCTGAAGCAGTTAAAGCATTTGCTGGAGCACTGGATCCCCAGCCAAAACGAAGTGTCAAAAGCCAAGCCTACAACAAGTGGTTAGGGGATCAGATCGTTTGCACTCCGTGCTGAGGAAAAGGCCATGAACAAGGGCCCATTTAATAACTTCCCAAGCCAGCCCACAAGACAACTCTCTGCATGCAGTGCCAAAGTGCTGGGGAGGAGAGGTGGTGCTTGTGGGAAACCCCAGCCCACAGGAGCCCCTTCCCTGGGGCTGGAAAGGCGAGCAGGGGAACAGCTGTCTTTGCCCTGGAGGCTGCTGTGGTGGTCTGGTCTGGGAGCTGAGGGCAAGAACTGCTCCTCTCCCCCTGCTCCTGCTGCAGCCTGAAGTATCAGGTAGTCTCTAACTTCCCTGTTCCCCACAGCTTCTTTCTCCCACTTCCCCACTGCCCTCAAATCCATTTTTTTCCTCTCCCGTAACGCACAGACACCCTGGAAACAGAGTCTCAAACAGCTCCAGCTTTGGGGCAGGGGAAAGGACACAGAAAGAAAGCAGGAGACACCAAATCCCTGCTTTCCTACTTTCCCTTCTCACTCAGTACACACCCTATGATGGAAGTTTTCCTCCTTTGACAGTGTTTATTGCTTCCCCCTGTCCTGCAGCGCCGCAGCAAAGCCTGGCTGGCCTTTAAAAACCTCCTGACAAATCCCGGGACCAGCGCTCTGTGCCAGACACCAAAAAGTGGTTTGCAAAGGAACAACAACAAAAAACCAACAGAGCTCTGGAGGCCAAGCCCAAAGAGGTTCCCAGAAGCAGTAACATTGTGTGCATGTGTATATTGCATGCCAGAGGAGAAAAAAGGAGGGAGTACCAGTTGCAGGAGAGAGGAAAAATGGAGGGGGGAGCAGGGGTGGGGGGAAACAAAAAGAAATCTCTGCGTTTAGACTCCAGAGGTCTGGCTGGGAGAGGCAGCAACTGAAAGAAATGCTCTGCTGTTATTACTGCATGGAAATTACAGCTGCCATAAGGAATCCAGGCCAATCTGTTGCTGAATATAACTTTAAAAAGACAGCCAGCCTCAAATCATGGGCTGCTCCTGGATGTTGGGAAGTCAGTGTGGTGGTGGGACCCATAGACCTTCCACAACACCTTCTAAACAGCAAAGGCCAAGGACAAAGACAAAATGAAAAAGGGTGGAAGAGCTAAAGATGCTCAACAGGCAGTAAGGAAGAACTGCCCCATGCTCCAGATCCCCCAGCTATGGGGAGAAAGAGTTAACTAGGGAGATTACAGTTGTTAACCCCCCAAAAGAACTGGTTCCTGGAAAGGAGAGAGTTTAACTTCTTACGAGCTCACTTTTCTGTTTTTAAAAATGAGATCTACAAATGGGAAATGCTGCAAATAGAGCTCTGCATGCAAGGCAGGAGAAGAGAGACAGCAAGAGAGAAAAACCCACAGCTATATACAGCAGCAGCATCTTCTGTAACCAGGGACAGCCAGGGAGAGGGCTCAGGTAGGCTGCTTCATGGGCAAGCAGGGAAATGCAGAGGAAAACCCTTTCCAGGAAGAAATTTTAGCTACAGGTGAGAACAGGACATCGGATCAGACGATCTTCCCAGCCCCGAGAGCTTGTACTCTGAGCCAGCTCTTGACTGGCAGCCAGCCCCACCTGCAAGCTGCTCCCCCTCGTCTGTGAGGGATCATTGGAGAACAGGGGAAAAACAGGGGGTTTCGGCTTCCAGCAAGCCAGCATGCTGTCAAATTCATGCTAAGCTGAACCGTAGTGCACAGAGGCTCCACCTGCCCCTCCTGGAGAACATGAGTCACACGCTCACCAAGCTCCGCTTTCTACTGCCAGGCACTCTGCCGGGTACTTTTACATCCCTTTGGATAGGAAACAAGACATGCTTCCAAGAAGTCCCCCCTCTTCCCAAATGTGCTCTGGAGAAAACCCACTACACCGCAACATGTCTTTTTGCATTTTCAGCTGATGTGGATTTGGACTCTGCTCTTGGGCCACAGCCAACATTTATCGAAGGCTTTGGCTGGCACAGCAGGGGATATTCTGGAGAGTACAAGGGCAGTGGGAGGTATTTTTATTGCGACCTCCTTGTTGCTCACCTGGAGCTCTCTGGCCTGCTTTCGGGTACACTGCAGCCCACCCTGGGGCACAACACTCAGGCAGCAACAGCAGCACCCCCACAGCTACTCACCAACGTAGAAGGTGTTGGGGGCCGGCTTCTCCCCCAGCTGCAGGTACAGGATACTCGTCGTCTGCGAGTCATGGCGGAGCCACAGGGCCACTCCCAGGATGATGCCTCCGGCCAGCTGGGGAGTAAACAGAGGGGAGCAAGGGTTACCCACTGTTCCAGCCACATCGGACCCAGACTGGCAGTTTTCAGCCAAGAGCAGAAGACTTGCTTTTCATCTTCCTGTAAATGTACTTTCTAACCATCATTCTACCCCTGCAACATGCTTCGTGCCCCACAGATCATGAACCATGTGATCTTCCCTGCTTTATGAGAAGACCCCTCATTCTGGGGATGTGCAAAGCTCTTTCCAGTTCTTGCAAGAGACTTCTTTCCCAAGAGGTATTTTATTACGCTGCTTAAACGGAAGGCTCTGCCTTACCCAAGCAGAAGGAGATGTGCCACTAAGGTTTTTAGGAGAGCTTTTCAACAGAAGTTAGGATCAGCCCCAATTACTCCCTTTTTTCAATGGGCTGTTACCACCCCATCTCATTTTGCTGTGAGGTACAAACAGAAAGTGAGGGAATTTTTCCTCTCTGCCCCCAAGGCTTGCATGCACACTACTTCCCATCCAGGGTCAGGCTTCCAGTCGAACACAGGGCTTTCCTTAACGTCCTAATAGAGGAACTGAAGTGGAGCAAGGCCTGGGGTCAGCCCAAGGCACCACCACACCACTTTGGGAGCCTACAGGCCGGGCTGCTGCCTTGGCCACGATGTCAAACAGCAGAAAAGCAGGGCACCCACACCCACGTGTGCACACCGACACGCCGGACTGACCCCAGGGCAAGGACAAAAACACACTCCAAGTGTGGGAGGAGATGTTCTGTGCATGGGACATCAACTCAGCCGCTGGGATATTTATGTACAAACAATGGGAAGTTTTTTGACTGACTTCCTCACTGTTTTCTCTTTCAGGGAGGGGCTGGGAAAGGCAGTGGAAGATGAGAGCAGATATGGGCCACTATAGCAGGGAAGGTGTTACTGAGAGGAACTCGAGGTAGAGCTTTTCCAGCAGGACTTACTGTGTTTTCTGTGAGAGACATCCCCCTTCCATTTAAAAGGATAAGAGAGAGGGGAAAAAATATAAACATCTGGAAAAAAATCCAAACTCTTAAGAATTCAATATCACTGCTGTGAAATGCTGAAACCACCTGTTCATGCCAACTTAATTTTGAGTGTCCTAAATCCTTGAAGCCATTCACCTTAAAAAAGGGAAGAAAACTACCAAAGAGTATAGAAGTGGAAAAATGCTTTTTCTAAAAGTCTGAATCAGGTCAGCTACAGTGCATGATAGGCATCATGAAAGTCACATTACAAAACAAACTTAAGAAGCAGGGCTTTTTCAGTAAAGGTGCAAAGACTCCAATTGTGCAAGCACAACAGGGAACACAGGAGGACTGGGATCTGCAAGACAGGCTGGTGATGGGAGCCTGGTTTTGCCTCTTGGGACCTCAGCTGGTGGTTTCCTCCTTGCTCATTTCTACAAACGCCAGCCAGAAGATTTTTCTGGGAGTTCCATCGAAGCTGAAGCAAACCCACACCATTTCCAAACTCACAGGGCAAACTGCTCTCAGGGCCTTTTCACTATCAGAGGGAGAAAATCCCCACTAGCTCCTGGAAAGGAAGGGAAATCTTTTCCTTTCCCCAGTCTGCCACCAAAGCAATCAGCTTTTAACACTTCTCCCACAACAACCAGTGCAACTTCCCTGCTGGCACAGTCCCTCATCCCTCCTGCACTGGGGCCAGACTGATGTTCTCCAAACACTGGCTATGGAGAAAAATCACAAAAGCTGGTCTGTGCTCAAGTCCAGCTCCAAATAAGGCAGGTTGTGGCTTTGCACAAAGTTACCCAAATCCAGCCTGGCATGGCTTGTTCATTGTCTGAGGGCATAACAAAGTTTGTGTTTTTATTCTCAGAGGAAAGAGCATGTCCCCAAATTAATCCATGCCACTCAAAGTAAAGCTCTCTTGGTAGCTGCTAGGAGAGAAGAGATCCTGAGGAAGGTTTAGATTTCTGTGCTAGCTGGAAGAGGTAAAGAAAAAAGGCTGCAGCTGTTTTTGTTTTGGTTTTGTCCCTGCAAGGACACATTGCTCTGCCCTGACATGCTGCCCTCCACACTCAGCAGTGCCCACCCCAGCACGCCCTGCCACCCATGGTGAGGTTGGGGTGACACCAGCAGATCCTTTCCAATCAAATTTGCCTTAAAATGCCCGACAGAACCGATAGCAGGCTGCAAGCTATCCTCAAGATATTTTTTCATCATTTGGGAACATCAGCTAGAGGGATGGAGCCTCTTCTAATGCATCAAACCCACCCCAGCAGTGAGGTCTGCCTAAGAGCTGAACCAGCTCCAGATGTTCCCAGTTCCAGCCTGAATGTGCCCCGGGAACATCACACATCCCTCCCTCACCTCCTGATTCCGTTTGCATTTTTAACAGAGCATGGAAGACCTCTGAATGGAAGCTTTAATCCAATAGCAGCTGGATTTCTTAAGAGAAAATGACATTCACTTACTAATGAAAACAGGGTTTGGACTACGATGAGTAACTTTTTCCATGAAAACCATACATCCTCCCACCACCAAGAAGCCCAATATGGAATTAAGGTTCTTTCTTTCCAAAGCAAGGAAAACAAGAGGGAGAAAACATTATCAGCTTCCCTCAGTAACTCTGCCTTCCACTGTACTTTGCTTGGGATAATCTCACTTTTAACAGAACACCTTGTTCCAGATAAAAGCTTGATATTTTCTTCCCCTTCTATCCTACAACTGCTGTTTGCCAACAGGAGAGCCCGAAGAGCTCCAACCACTGATGGCAGCGTCACGCTCATCTCTAGTCTACACATCCTCATACGTGTCACTAGTTTTTTCTGATGTGGGTATCTGTCATCTCACACATGTTATCCCACTGATCTTTGTGTTCCCAGCTTGTCAGACAGCAATGTTGCAGAGCTGGGGCCATCACTTGTCCTGATACACTCTGAGTGCCCAGAGTGCACAGCTCTCCATTTAAATTTTTGGGGACTGCAATGATCTAAAAGCTTCAACTTCAGCGACGCCAGCAGTGTGTCGGACTTTCATCTGCTTTCCAAAAGCTGATCTCCCCAGCCTGCTGTTCTCCTGCCAGCACCATGGCACTTGTGGAAGGCACATCACTGGTGTTCCCCAGGATGGGGCTGGCCCCAGAGCTCACGCCCTGAGCAGCTTCCCAGCACAGCAGAGGTGGTATTGCAGGCTCCAACTGCTATTTTCCAGCTTCCAGAGATTTATTGCTTCTTCCACAGACAGCTAGACTTTTCCAGCTGGATCCCGCCTGCCCAAGGCTTGCTTTTTCAGGAATGCTGTTCCTGGTTGACACAGCAGGGGAAAGTCCCCGTGGAATGCTGCCTAGGGGAGGGAAGAGGCAGGCCCTGTGCCCCCAAGAGGTGACAGGATGGTACCCTATGTGGGGAGGTATCACCAGATGAGCAACACCATGAAGGCAGGTGGGCAGTCCTGGTTTGCTGCCCTATCCACGGTACACGCAGAGAGGCTCCTTCCTGGACTGAGCCTCACTAATGAACGCCATGCTGCTCACCCTAGAATTTCCCCCCTCAGCTGTGGGGCAAGGGAACAAGCCCATTTTTCACAGCTTAGTCACTCCTCCTCTCCACAAGAAATTCTTATGAATTAGGGGTGCAAGGAGTGACCCTATTCCCCTTTTAATGTGGTGTACCCCACTTCTGAGCTGCCCCCACCTTAACCTGTTGCTCCCTAAAACTCACATATGCCAGGATGTGCATCACCTCCCAGTCCCTTCCACTGCCCCCAGCCTTCTTCCTCCTGCTCCCTTCCCTCGACCCTTCTTTGAAACAGATTTCCTGGAAGGGAGGAAGAAAAGAAAGAAGTTCTGGCTATAGGAAAGCTTGCCAGGCATGCCAAAGCAAAGCAGACAGACATCCTGTAGCTCAAGTCGGCGAAGGAAGGAAGTGGAGGTGCCAGCAGTTTCACGATGCTGTATTTTAGCAGTGCCACTTCCCACAGGCATGGCTGGTCCTGCCTCCAGGTCGTGCTTCCCAACCTGTGTGAGCCCAGGGGCCGGGAGAGGCTCTCGCCTTGCTGCAAAAATGCTGCTGGCAGAGCTCACGCCACGATGCCTGCGAAATACCACAGTTACTAACAAGAGGCAGGATGCTGCCAAGAAAGCTTAATGAATTTTAGCTGGTTTATGATTAAGGTAGATGAGTGGAGACTTTTAACAGGTTTGCACGCTGCAGAGGTTTGCAATTTCCTTTACAGGTCCTGCACCACCAGCCTGAGGCAGGCAAGAGAGGGACACATGGAATGTACCCAGGTAGCACCACACCTTCCCACAGCCTGCACCTCCTGGAAAGCAGAAGATTAATTTCTTTTCTACTGCAACAGCTGCACCTTATGGAACTGCTGAAAGGGCGTGGGGTACAGCAGGGGGCTGACAGCTAAATGGTGGCCCAGGAACCTAGGAACTTGAGCTCAATGCTGCAACCATCTCCATGTTATGATGTCAAGTCTTCACACCAAAAAGTCACTTGATATTTTAAGGTGAGATGTACTAGAGATCACTGCTGTGCTGCATGTTGGGGGGTGCACTGTGGGATGCCCTGGAGCCCCTTGGGAGGGTGTAGGCAGGGGAAAGGACTTCAGTCAGACACATAGATGTAGTTTGATAGCCACACAATGCAAAAGGTTATCTTGGCACAGGCACTCACAGTCAGGAGTGGCAGACAGGACTCTGTGACAGCACAGGCGAGGTCCTTCTGCTGCCTTCCACAGCCATTGTGCTCCACGGCCACCAAGGGTCAGGCTGAAAGTTGGCAGGCAAGGCCTGCCCAGGAATTGCAGGAAAGGCATTTGGGAAGAGCACCGTGCCCTGCAGGCAGAAGGAGGAGAGCAGCCTGCAGCCCTGCTCTGCTCCCAGCAGCACACCTTCCAGCAGCGGCTATTAATAGAGCTGCCAGCGAAATTCTCCACTGGTGCCTATAGTTACCAGCCCTACAACACTGCAGAGCTTTTCAAAACAAGTTCCAGAGGAACACTCCCGGAGGAGCAGCATGCCAGAGGCCAAATAAAGCCTGATGGATGGGAGGAGAATGGGAATCCAGCGCTAGAATCCAGGAGCGGGGTCCTACGACGCCCGCAGGCTGCTCCCGGCCCGATCCCTGCTGCAGATAGAAGTAGCACTTCCCAGGGTTTAACTGCCCTCAGCAGAGAGGAAAACAATTTGAGATATTGCCTTAAAATTAATTTGGCCCCATACATAAGCACTTAACTACAAAGGTGATACAACTGCTTTCCTTTCTTAATAGGACAGTGAAAGGCACTTGCACAGTGCAGGATCAAAGTGTTTCTCAATGTTAATGCTCTTGCAGAAGATAAGCATTACGGTGGCTGATAGGAGAATAACGTCAGGAAAACAGAGCAATTCCCACTCAGCCAGCAGCGCTCCCTCCTTTCAGCTGCAGCCCAGCCCACGAAGTGCAATCGGGTACCCCCAAAACGCAGGGCACACCCCTCTCTTCAAAAGACCTTCTGCAGACAGAGACTTCACGTGAGGTTTTGTAGGTGAAGGAAGGACTGTGTTCACTTGACAGAGCACCCCAAAACACATCGGCAACAAAACTTGAGCATAGGTACCAAGCCTACTATGGAAACCTCTCCCTTGCCCTTCAAAGAGAGGTATTAAGTAGCTGCAGAGTCAAGCACATGCAGAAATATGCTTGCCTACACATCATCCCAGGATATCAAACCCGAAATCTGTGGAAGGAGATGCCAGCATCAGGTCCTTGCTGCTTGCCAGGCTCTCTGCCATTCCCAGGGAGACCAGCAGCCCAACCAGCCAGGCACTGTCACCAGCAGCACTGCTGCAGTGCTCGGCCCACGCCTGCACCCACAACAAGACACAGGCTACTTTGTTAGTCCGCAGAGTTATTTCAAACCCGCGTTTCAGAGCTACGGGACCAAGAGATGTTCCATTCTTCTCGTCTAAACCTGTGAGCAGCGGAACCTAGCCACCCTACTCACCTCAATGGGAGGGACAAGTGCCACCCAGCAAAAGTGTTACCGTGGGACAACCACAGAGAGCTGCCACCTCTCATCACCAAGTATCTCTGTGCAGGCTTTGCAGACTCCAGGGTACAGCTGACAGATCTTCCGGTGTTGCACAAGAAAACACGCAGCTCCTCCACCCCTTCCCTTTCAATTACTCCGGTCGAGACGGACTCTCATTTCCATCTCCCGTCTGCTCTTGCCCTTCCTTCCCTTTGCACCCAGACTGTACAACATCCCCCAACACACGGAAGAGAAGAGTTACACAGTGCCTGGAAAATGGCATTGGGAGTAAGCTCTTCCTTTTAATTAGACACCTCTCTGCTAGGGCAGCCAGCGGTGCTCTCGACCTGGAAGGCTGCCACGGGCTGTATTAGCTAATAAGCTTGAGTGATCCTTCTCCAAGCAAGTCAATTCCTCCTTGGTTATGTTTAATTATATTTTAAAATAGCTCACTGGCTTCCTTCGGCCTCCCCAGGGACTCTTTGCAGCGGTGGTCAGTTCAGCCCCACGCACTGAGCTCTGCTATTGGCTTTGGAAAATTCAGGAGAGCGAAGTCCAGCCATCTTCTAGGGATGGGACAGAGAAGCACCTCCACCTGCCAGATGTCCAGCCCAGCCCTGCTCAGGCTGCCCATCACACCAACCAAACTGACCAATAACACCAGCCAAACTGCCCAGCTACTGCTCCCTCACACAGGGCAGAGTGTCCACTCGCCACCAGCCACCCCAAGGTTTCAGGACAGCTTGGCAGCACCGAAAAACTTGTGTCTTTCCAGCCCCATGTTTCACTAGCCAGGTGAAGCTCCCAGGTGAGGATCATGGCCTCCTCCAGTAGGTGGGTGCCACGGTGGAACACGTGGGGACCCTCTCTCCGGGGACAGGCACCCATTTGTACATGTGGTCCATGCAGCAGCCACTGCTCCCTCAAGAACCACCTTGGACCAAGCACAGTCTTGGCATCTTCTTCTCAAAAATGCATGCAAAAAGGAAAAGCAATCCCAAAAAAGCAAATAAAACTGAAACATCTCAGGTACAATGAACGAGGAGCTGGCAGCAGGGTCACCTTTTCCCTTTGCTTTTTCAACACAGCAGCTTTATGAAATTCCCCCTGCGCTGCCAGGGGAAGGAAGGGGGAGGAAGCCAGAGGGGTGTCAGTTTATTTACACTCCAGCAGGATAGTAGGGCTACATAAAAAAGTTATCAGAGTAACTAAGGCTGAGAATTGCTTCCTTTATTCCTCTTGGGCAGTAGAACAAGCTCCCGTGCAGCACAGCATGGTGCCTGCCAAACTTTGGGCTCTGCCTCTGGCTTGTGTTCATCAATGGCACGCAGCGTCAGCCGCACACAAGGCAAATCATAAGCAAATAAGCACGAGGAGCCCATCAGCCCTTGCACAACAACCAGCTGGCAAGACTAAAGGGCTGCAGGTGCCCTGTCTCACCTCCCTGTGGTTAGAGGTAGTGTCCCAGCACAGCCAGCCTGCAGCAAGGGTGCTCAGCACCACATTCTGTCCTTAAATGCCACCCCATGGAAAGGACCATCGCACTTTGGTGGCAACCAAGGTATCCCTCCCCAGCTGGGGGTGCCAGGTTGGCAGCTAACCTGCCTTTATGGTAAACCTGAAATTCTCCTCGTTTGAAAAACAATACAAAAGGGCTTGAAAACTCCAAGGTCTGGTATTCAACCACCATTTAGCTGGCCAGCCTCACAGAAAGCATTGTTAATTGTAATGAAGTCCAGGCTCCCAGTGTGCAGAGGAGACAGGGCGAGGGGACCAGCAAGTCCAGCACTGGGAGCTGCTTTGGGGAACCAGTGGTTCCCAGCTCACAGGCACCCCACCTCGGGAAGAACTGAAGCATCTACCCCCACTCACAGGGAGCACCTTCCAAAAGGGTAAGGCAAGGCACCAGAAGTCATGGTGGGGAAATTATTCAGACTGGCTATTCTTCTTGGAGGCAAAATGCCCATTTGTAAAAGATCAGCTCTTTTGCAAGGCTTTGAGGTGAACAACTGATCTTGCCGAGGAGTAGTGGCTGTGCAGAGCCCCCAGTATCCTTCCTGCCATCCGGGAGGACCCTTCCTCCCTCGCAAGCACAGCCGGCAGTTTCTTCGACAAGAATGGCAGGAAATCGGGACCAGAAGGGAAGAAAAATCCCTGGGATAAGCACGACAACTCGGAAGGAACAACACTTCACAGAAAACCGTACCCGCCTCCATCCTGCCATTTTAAGGGTGGAGGAAAAGGTTAAAAAAAAAAACCATCCCAGAACTGTCCCTCATTCACGCAGCTGGCAACATATCAGGTATCAATTAACACCGTCGTTATCAGAGCTTGGTCCGTGTTATACCCAGAAACAAGGCGAAAAGGCCTGAAGTGAGCAGCCTCTTGTAAGCCCTACACCTCTCAGAGAGAGGGGACCCCCCCGCAAAGCGCTTCCCCAGGCACCCCCAGGGAAGGGAGGACTCAGCAGGCAGAGGCTCCAGTCAAGGCCGTGCAATTCCAGTGCCAAAGCAGGGTTTGCTCTAGAAGCCATCGCTCCTCTTCCCACTTCTCCAGCCCTCCTTGCTATGCTCGCTGCTGGAAGCAAGCATTAAGGAAAAAAAAAAAAAAATCCCAAATCCTCGACAACAGAGCGAGGTGTCAGAGAAGGGGCACAGGGTATCGGACAAGGGACACCCAAGCAGTGCCGTGCCTGGCAGGGTGGGGCCGGACTCACTTCCAAGGCAAAAAAGCATTTCGTGGAATGGAAACCAGAGCATTTAAAACACTAAATCGGCAGCCTGCTCGGGCATATCTCGTTGCCCCCGAGCGCAGGAGGAGGGAGAGAGCAACCCTTGCCAGCCAACCTGGCGTTGCCGGAGGCTCCTTCTAACCGGGACAAACCTGGTTTGCAGGGAAACTGGGATACGCCGCTTTTTGCTAAATTAGCTGCATGTCTGCATGGATTATTTCACGAGAAACTTTCTCAGGAAAGGCAGCCTCTCCAGCCTGGATAGAATCTGCATCCCAAAATAACTTCCCGGGCGGCGGGGGCAGCGGTCCCCGGCGCGGGGCCAGGGCAGCCGGGTCCCGGCTCTGCCGCCAGCTGCGGGGCGCGGAGCCGGCCCCGAATCGCCCGTGTTTGCTGAACACCCCCTCCTCTGCGGCGGGCGGCAGGGCCGACGCCTCCCCTCCCATCACCTCCCTCCTCCTGGCAGCATCCCTGCATCCCTCCCTCCTTCCCTCCCAGGCTGGGGAGCGCCGCTTTCCCCAGCGCAGACCCACAGCAAGAGGGGCTGCGGGAGCCCCCCACCCCACCCCTGCCCCCCCGAAAGGCGCCCATAAACATCTGTAGCGGCTGGACGCGAGCATCTTAAAGGTCTTCTCCAGCCTCAAACCATCCTACGAGTCTACCTCCCCCTCTGCATATTTATTTAAAAAATAGACAGAAATAGATACACATGTACCATTACATACATACGCATGCATTAAAATAAAAAGGCGAAAGATAATCAGCCCGTCCAACCTCAAAAAAAAAAAGAAAACAAAAAAAAGAAAAAAAAAAAAAAAAAAAAAAAACAAAAAAATGCCACCACCAAAC
>WEKY01019604.1:664696-691906 GCA_013390045.1 Picathartes gymnocephalus | reverse complement strand
ACACACACAGGCGAAGCGAGCGGAGCCATATTGCAGCCCCCCTTATCTAAAGGCTGGAGGGGCTCAGCCCCCGCTCCCCGCCGCCCCTCTGCTCACCCAGAAGATGAAGTTAAAGACGAAAAGGAGGTATTTGATACACTTGATGCAGCCTTCCACTCCCATGGCGCCGGCTCTCCCAAATCTGTGCTGCCTGGCTGAGCGGGGCGGCGGCGGCGGGCGCACAAAACCCGCCCCGCTGCCCACCCCCGCGGCCCGCCCCGGAAACGCCTCTCGGACACGCCCCCGACACGCCCTGGACACGCCCCAGCCCCCCTGAAACTGGGGGTCGCCTGCTGTTTCCCCCTTTTTTCTTTTTTTTTTCTTTTTCCTTCCCCACTTCTCGCATTTACCATTTTTTCCTAACTCCTCTTTTCCTTTTTGCTTTCCCCCCCTTTTTCTATTATCCCCCTTTTTATTTTTTCTTTTTTCTTCTTCTTTTGTATTTTCTCTTCCCTCTTCTCTTCTCTTCTCTTCTCCTCTCTTCTCCTCTCTTCTCCTCTCTTTTCTTCTCTTCTCCTCTCTTCTCCTCTCTTCTCCNNNCTCTTCTCTTCTCTTCTCTTCTCTTCTCTTCTCTTCTCTTCTCTTCTCTTCTCTTCTCTTCTCTTCTCTTCTCTTTTTTCCTTTTTTCCTTTCCTCCCTTTTTCTTTTTTCCCTTCTTTCCTTTATCTTCACGCATTTTTTTTTCTCATCTCTTCCCCCCATTTTTCTTTTTTCCCCTTTTTTATATGTGCTCTTATTTGTTTATTTGTTTTCCCTTTTTTCTTACCCTCCGGGGGTAGCTCACAACAAAGTTTCCTACACACAAGTAGGAGCCACAGGGGCAGGTGTTGGGAGTCTGTAGGAACAACACCTCCCAAACCTGACCACCATCCCTTAAACTTTGCTGTCACCTCCTAAACGTCATCAGGCAGCCGGGACTCGAGGAAGAAATCACTGTGAATAGGTGCAGGGTGCAAGAGGTTTTATATTTCTAGACAGAAAACTTTGAGGGTGCATTCATGAGGGGCTCCCCCCTCCCCATCCAAAAAAAAAAAAAAAAAATTAAAGGACTTTTGCATTAAAACTCTCCCTTTGAAATTTAGAGAAGTGTTTCCTCATTTCCCCTTCTAATTTTATCTCTAAATCTGCTCTGCTGAACAGTTTTTGTCAAAGCTCGTGGCTTTGGTACTGCAATCAATTGCATCAAGTTCAGTAGAACCACTCAGGATGTTTTCCCTTGGCTACTGGGTAACAAGAGCATCAGGGCAGCCCACCGAAGAGATTTGGGTCACACCTATCAACAGGCCTGGGAATTTTAGTTATCCCCCTCCCCTCTCAAAGCTATGCAGTAGAAGCACAATGAAATTTCCCAAGCTTATGGCTGAAACTCACTTTGGCCCGCTTGCTCACTCCTAGAAATATAGATGGTTCTCACCACATGTCACGCTTCCAGGAAGCTCATTCGCTTCTCCAGGGGCAGGGTAGTAAGTCACACAACCAGAGCATAAGAAGATGCCTGGAAAAGTCATCAGTGAACAGCTCCAGCCAAAGTTGGCACCTCATCGAGCTAAATATGAACCTGGCACCCGCCTGCAGTGCCATACATGGAAACCTGCCCTCTTCCTGCCTGGGCGCTTCCCTCCAGTGAAGGATTTCAGGGAACAGCTTCTTCAGGGAGCAGACAAGTATTTTCACACTCTGATAGAGTCTTCCCAGCCATGCATCCCATAGTCAGGAATGAGCTGTTAGCTATCACACATTTCCTACACACGTATGTTGAAATCAAGTCAGCGTCTTTCAAAATCACCCCGTTGCCCTCAGGGATGAATTGGCTCGGGGCCTTGTCATGTTCACCAAAACTTTCCGTGCCCCTCAGTAACAGCCCGTGCACTACATGGCAGCGGGGACCAGGAATGAATAGAAGTTGGCCCTGTTCCCTAATTACTTATGCTGAGTATGTCCCCGATTGTGGGCTTGCCATGGATTCATAACCCCTTTGTCTCTAAGCCACATTCACTCATCCAGACTTACCAACAAAGCCGGAGGTTCACCAGGCTATTTATGCATGTAACTGCTGTCCCGAATTATCAGCATGACCCATCTGGTTAGGGCAATAGCTGTAATCCTGTGTGGCTCCTGCTCATCAATCCAAACAATAACGGCAGGATCCTAAAGCTGCTCACTTGCTCCATCGCAGCCTCCCACAAAATCTTCTTTTCTGCACCTCTGTCCTTTACAGCTATAAGTAGTAAAACAAGCCCCCCACCCAAAAAAAAAGAAAAAAGTAGAAGTTAAAAGCAGGAGCCTATATGAACCAAGAAGCCTCTTGTGTACTTAGGCAGCTGTTCCCAGAAAAACTCTCAGAGGTGTTGCTTGGAGAGTCTGTGAGAGGGAGAGGAAGGAACCAGCAGCAGTAAGGCCCTCAGCAGCAGAGCCCCACCACCTATGAAGGAAAATGACTCTCAAATCAGCTTCTGTGCACTGGAGAGCAGGCAACCCCAGCTGCAATCACTGCCACAAAGTTGGCATTGAAACTGCTTCCAGGGAGCTTAAGATTGCTTTTTTTGTATTGTTTCCTTTACCCCCACAGTGGCTTTTCTTTTCTTGCTTTCTGCCATTTTTCCCTCCTATGCTGAGGAGTGAAGGAAAATGGAAAACAAGAAATAAACTTTTTTGCATCCTCCAAAAATTTTATTAGGCAACAATTTGGTTTGGACCCAACAGAGTTCTGTTTCTGGGACCTTCCTTCAGGTTCTGTTGGAGCACATGTCGCTCAGGGACAGCTGTGGCCCTGGCAGGGACAGCAGGGGCACAGTCCCACCATCTCCTACATCAGGAACCTCCCAGTTACAGCCTAAAGCCTACTGGGTTTGGACTGGCCTTACCAACACAGTCTTCTCCAAAAATTGGAAGCGGAAAAGGATTTCAAGCTTTGTCTTTTGTTGTTGTTGTTGTTATTTTAAGCAGCTCAGCTGGGTACATTTGAAAACTTTGGCCTTTAGACACTGGAATAAAAAAGCCATCACCATAGCACAGTGACAAGATAACAAATACTGTTTCCCAGGGCTATGTGTGCTTTCAGGTGCTGTATGCTCATTTCTCATGTTTTGTTCTCATTTCTCACACTGCATTACTTGTTGTACAGCCCATAAAGTACCACAACTGCCTTCCCAAGGCTCTCAGCGGCTTTACCAGCTCTTTATAAATAAGTAAAGCTAATTTGCAAAAATTCGGTTCGTTTCTGGGTGTCACATGCTGGTATCGAGTGTGAGTGCTATGAATAGGGCTGATGACTTCCCTCTTCAGGAGGAAAAGCTGGTTTGAGTGCTCAGGGCGTGCAGACGGTCACAGAACAGCCAGCTGCAGGCAGGGCTGTGAGGGAGCTACCTACCTTCCCCCAAGCCTTTCATCACTGAAAAAAAAAAATAAACTCTAAACATGTTTTTTAAAAAAGCCCCCAAACCCTAGATTAAAAAAATAAACCCATCCCTAAAGCAGCTATTTGAATGTGCTTCTGCAATTGCGTTTGCAGGCAGAGTGAAGCAGCCAAGGTCGGAGGCATTTCAGTGGTTTTGTCTGTCTGTTTGGCTTGGGTTGTTGGGGTTTTTTGTGAACCCGTTTAAAAAAGCCAGTGTCATGCTTGTGGGTTTTGGCACCTCTGGGTATGACTCACCAGGGTCCGTTAGAGCAGATGCTGCCTCTCAGCCCGAGTTTAGCAAAACATCCCTTACCAGTGGGACTCAGCAAACCCAGCCCCTGGGACTTTGAGCCTGGCTATCCCAGGGGGATGCCCACCTGCCTGCCAGCAGCTTCCCCTTAAAACCCCTTTTGTTTTATAAAAAGAGATGGAGGGCGATGAGGGGAGAGGACAGACACACATCTTCCCCACCTCTTACCAGGGCATGAAGAGCTGGCAACCAGGACACGAAATGATTACCATCAAGGCAGGCTCTAAACACCTACTGACCGGGGTTTCGGGAGATTTGGGAGAGCAGATGGGAATCCCTCGTCCACTGGGGATCATAGGATGGCTGCTGATGTCATACTCTGGTTGCATGCCTTAGGCTTGCATGGCAATCCCCCTGCCCTCCTCAGCTAGCACGAAACTGACAGATAAACCATGGGAAAAAAAATGCACATCATCTTGCTGCGGAGGTCCTAGTTAGCTTTTAACCACTAATTCTTATTTTGATTGTAAAATACAACAGAAATAGCCTGAATTTCCAATTTACCCGTGGTGGTAAAAAAACAAACAACAGCAGCATCACCGAAGATCTTTAAATAAGACATTTTGGAGATGCGTGATAAGAAACTCAGAAATTCGTTTGTTGGGAGGCTAATAGTCCCAGACCACAAAGAGGTAACTTCCTAGGCAGCCAACACCCCACAATGCTGTTTTTCAAGGAAGGGACTTGAGCAGGGCAAACTGCAGTGTATGTACTGGCCCATGTCCTGTGGAGCTCCATCACCTCAGGAGAGGCCCATCTACACCCCTGGGGAGCCAGCCAACGCCTTCATTTTGAGTAGATAAAAAACCAGTGTGAGGAATCTCATCCCCATATCTAAGGGGACATTTTCAGAATGCCTTTTCTGTGCCCCAGCAGGATTGGCTGGTACCTGCTCATCCAAAAATCCCCATGCCCGTCTCTGCAAGCAGAGTCGAAGCACTGTGACAATGTGGGGGGTTGCACTTGCCTTGCAGCCTCAGGGGAGAGGGACGCAGCAAGCAGAGACCTGTACTTGAGCCTCAAGTTTCTGTTTCTAATAAACTCAACAAATGGTTCCCATCTGCCTGGCCTGTCTCTCTGCCATATTTAAATATTTATATCAATGTATCTATGGTGATAGGTCAGGTTATATAAGCAGGGGGAAGGACAGCAGCAGCTCCTGCTGGAGCTCCAGCTGAGGGAGTGAAAACTCGAGAGAGCTTCCTAGCCAAGCAGACACTCTCTCTTCTCAGCTCATAAACCCAGAAAGTGAACAGTCATTTTTCTCAGGGCATCAGAGAGGCCAAGCCACAGCTGGGCTGAGCTGTGCTTTGGGAGGTGCCATGTGGGACAGCAAGAGCCCGGCCCATCAATGCAGAGAGCTCTTATTGTATAATCAATGTATAATTCATTAGTAGGTGAATAAAGACTGGAATAGTTTATTGCTGATGTAACAGGGCTAAAAAGAAATCAAGCACATCCGCGAGCAAGCTGCTGCACACAGCGTTAAACAATAGCACTTAGTGATGCTGAGGGGAGAAAGGGGGGATTCTGTCTTGGGATAATATAAACAGCTAGCTGGCTGCCAGTGAGTCCAGGGTGAACAACGCAGGGATCTGCCTCTTCCTGGCAAAAAATGCTGGGAAGGACCTTTCTTTTTTGCTTGCTGGAGTCTAAGGGAATAGCAACTAGAAGACAGCAGGGCTTTAGATGTTAGGGGCACCTCCAGGCTTGTCTGAACTTATTTCTCCCAAAATGTGCCACTTCCTTGCAAGCTGCACAACCGTCACATATATCCCTTCCAGGTAAAGAGGTGGGATTTTTTCCCCTTGGCCCTCTTGGCAGGGGTAGATATGCAGTTTCCCTCCAGGTATAAATCTGTTCGTTGGACCCCCAAATGCCAGGTGATGCAGGTAGCAGCAGCTTTGCGCTGGAGGTGAGGGGGATGCCATGGTGAAGAGGGGAGTGGCTTCACCAGCAGGCCTGCTATCAGTCATGGGCTTGGCAGCGCCGGTCAAAAACTGCAAAACACACACAGCCTCTGTTTTTCCTAAACAGCCTCCAAGACTTCTCCAGAGCTCTCCCTCTTCACACCCAGGCCCTTGCCCACTGTCCCACACATTGTTACATCTCTTAGTGCACAGGTTTGATTCTTGCTGCCAGGTGCTCATTCTCCCAGAAGAGAAACTACACAGTTAAGAAGTAAATCACTTTTCACCCCAATTGCATTTTACTAACAGAGAGCTTTCCCTTCATGTGAAAGTTGCCTGCTGTGTGTGATCTGTGTATTCTTCTGACCTTACCTGCTTTCAGCTGTGCTGGCAGAGATCTATGTGGGGCATTTTCCACCTCTGGCTGCATTTCTAGAGGAGAATTATAGCCAGCTGCTTTTCCAAATGCATTGCTTCTGCACCCGGTTAGAAAAACATGTATCTATCAACTATTACTTCCAAAAATATTTTGTGTCTCTGCAGCTCATAAACATAGCTTTACCTTGGCAGCAGATGGCTTCCTTACCACTCCCGCACTTCAAGGGTTCACCCAGAACTGCCAGCTTCTAAGGCTTTGGAAGGACTTGCTCAGCAGTGTCTTCTCTAGGAGCACACTGCAGGCATGAATCCAAGCTGCATAGTGAAGGGGTTGTTGCACGAGGAAATTTTATTTCAAGGACAGTGGGAACTCGCAAACACAGGGTCAAAAGGTCAGGAAATACCAAACCATTTTGGAGTCAAGACAGCACACCACGAGGCTGAAAGATTCTCATTCTCCTCACCACCAAATCCCTGCAGAGAGTCGCTGTATTATTTAACCTATGCTTTCCACAATGCTCTGAGCATCATCCACTGCCATTGGAGCAGGTACTGGGAAAGCTCCTCTGGCTCATGAGCAAGCTGTGGTCAGTCCAGCCACAAGCACATGGTGAGCCTCATATAGGGTCTCTGTGGAATTTAATGTCCCTGTTGGCAGAGCAGCACCTGAGCAGTGCATGGGCAGTGAAGGGTGCAAAGCAGCACAAAAGATGCTTGCTCCTGCCATGGGCTGATGCTCCCCAGCCCCACAGATTTATGGGTAGCCCCAAAGGTTTATAGGTGGCCACCCAGGCCAGAGCAACGTGGCCTTATGCTGCTCCCTCTTCCTGTGTCCTCAGATAGAGCTGGGGGATTGTCTAAAGTAAAAGGAAAAAGGCAACTCATGAGCACAAGGTAATGCATGCTCAGAGAGAGGCCAGATGACCTTAGTGGAAATAACTGATAATTGCTGCAACTTAATGTACAAGTAGCTAGAGCCAATTCACAATTAAATATTTAACTTTGCACCTTTGGTCTGTGAATTCTAATTTTTTTTTTCTCCTGTGTATGCCTACATAAATAGGATTTCTTTCCTAACAGAGTGTGAGTGTTGACGTGGTTATAACAAACAGCTTCCTCTTGAGCAAGCCCCACGAAGGCTCACTGCTCTGCAGGTGTTTCCTAGCCTGGCTGCTGGCTTGCATCCCCAGTGCTCAGCTCCATGCTCTTCTCCCAACAAAATCTCTCTCTTGCTCTTCCCAAATCTGCATAAATTTTGGCACCACTTATCAATAAGTTCCTGGGGTTTTACTCTGGTCGCACAAGAGCTGTAATTTGACCCTATCCAGCAGAAAATTCGGGACTAGTAAGTGCAAAAACATTCATTGTAGGACAGGGATTTTTTGTTGACAGAGGTGTAAAAACACTGTTTAACTCTCACCCACCTGGCAGGTTCCATCCAGCCATCCCTCGGTGCCACCACTTCTACAACTGTGAACAAAACGTTAACACTGCATATTTCTGTAACGGGTTTCTAAAAGTCAAGGAGATGAAGGTATCCAAGCTCTGGGAGAGGAGTGTGCCCAGCCACTGGCCATCTCGTGAGCTTTATTCCCATTTCACTGGCTGCTGGAACTCCCCTGCAAGGAGCAGCACCTTCAATGAGGAGGTGACAGAGCCATGCCCAGTTGGACATGCTCTTCTCCTGAGCTTGTGTTGTGTGTGGCAGCAGGGGCTCCTGCTGCCCTGCAGTAGCATCCCGCTGTGATTTTCAGAAGCAGAAAAGCAGATACCTTCATCATATATATGCTATTCCTGTCCATAACCATGCCTTTACATTAAAAAATGAGCTGGGAATGTGGAGCACCTAAAGCTTGAGCAGTCCTGGTGGTGATGCTTTAACAGAGATGTTTTGTACCTGTTGGTGAGACTTGAGCAGGTAACCCACACCGATGACATTGACTCCACCAATTTGTCTATGATGTTTTTTGATATGGCCGAGTACCAGCAGTTAACCAGCCAATGGAGGGCAGTGGGCAAGACCTGACTACGTAGTCCTTAAAAAAGGGAAACTATAGACATTTCTTCCATATAAATACTCTGGTCTTTACAGCTTAAACATGGCCTTAAGCATTTTTCCTGCCCCTGCTTGCATTACTCCCTGAGAGTTACCTGTCTGCTGCTGCATCATCTGGCTGAGGGTAGGACGAGGCTGATGAGCTGCTCCTTGTTCTCCAAAGGACCAATGCCATCTTCTCCCTCCAGCACACTGCTGGGACAGGCGAGCACCAGCTGCCTGGGGAATATCTCTTCCTAGCACTGAAAGAATTACTGAGTCCCCCTCATGATGCAAAGCCCCAAGCAAGGCAGGCAGCTTCATGCACAACAGAAAAAGGAGAAGGAAATATAGTCTTTTGCAAGAAATTCATCTTTATTGAAGCAACCATGAGTCACATGAGCTGCTAGCTGGCCTGAGGAATAACAGTAGCAGTAGCCTGACAGTAGCAGCTGGAGCTCACAAGGGAGATTGTCTCTTTCCAGAGATCAATATACGTGATGGTACATAAACACATATAAGTGACTACTTCCCCACTAAAAAGCACATATGCTGGGAAGTGCATATCACACCCACATCCCTGCCAGACTGAGGTATGCTGGTGACTGTCAGGAGGTAGCTTGAATATTACACTGGGGAAGTTTGAACTTCATCCTGCTTCCAGTGAAGTCAACAGTAAAGGTCTGCTGGTTCCAAGGGAGTGGAATGAGAAGTGACAGCTCTCCCTCAGCCCTCCACAACACAACTCTTTCCTATTCAAGGTATTCGCAGCCCATGCTAAAATGCCAGCCAGGTGCTGTAGGCTATACTGCTGTTCTTGTACATGCAGCAGCCCCTGCCTGAGGGCCAGGACCTGTCCTGAACATCATCACGGGATTTTCCATGTTTGTCTCAGTAAACAATTGCTACTTACTGCATGCCAAAAAGCCACTATGTATGAGAGGAGTGAAAGTTGTTGCTGGTTCAACAGACATTTCACGCAACCATATAATTTACAGCAGGTGCTACATCCACTGCAATGATAGGTTTCAGCTCAGAAGCAGCTCTGCCTCCTTGCCACAAGGGCAAGGGCTTATTATTGACAAGGTGATGTGAAAAGGACTTGGAGTTGGACATTGTATTGTTTGACCTGGCTGGAGATCAGTCCTGTTCTCTTATACATTTAAACTCTGTGTGTGTAATATCAAAGTCCTTTTACCACAGGAACGCAGTGGCCTAGTAAAGCCTGATAAACACAGAACTGGGGCCAGAAGTTACAGAATCACACAATGACACAATCAGATAGGTTAGAAAAGAGCTTGGAGATCATCAAGTCCAACCTACGACCCAACACCACCTTATCAACTAAGCCATGGCACTGAGTGCCACATACAGTCTTTTTTCAAACACCTCCAGGGACAGTGACTCCACCACCTCCCTGGGCAGCCCATTCCAGTACCCAATCACTCTTTCTGTGAAGAATTTTTCTCTAATGTCGAGCCTAAACTTCCCCTGGTGCACCTAAGGCTGTGTCCTCTCATCCTGTCACTGGTTGCCTGGGACAAGAGACCAACCCCCACCTGGCTGCACTCTGCTTCCAGGAAATTGTAGAGAGTGATAAGGTCACCCCGAGCCTCCTTTTTTCCTGGCTAAATAACTCCAGCTCCCTCAGCTGCTCTTCACAGGGCTTGTGTTCTAGACCCCTCACCAGTCTACTTGCCTTTTTCTGGACGTGTTCCAGCATCTCAACATCCTTCCTAAATTGATGGGCCCAGAACTGGACACAGCACTCAAGGTGTGGCCTAACAAGCCCCTGTGAAATCAATGCAGCATCAAGATTTAGGAGACTGACTAAATCCCAAGAATTTTAAAAAAATGTTGTATTGCATTAGCAAGGAGAAACAACAGAGAAATATGTCCTTCTGTTGGTCAGTTGTTTCAAAGCTTATTAACTGCTTTTCTGACTTTTTTTTCCTGATCTCTACCAACAGTTCTATAAATCAGGCAATGTTTGAAAATGTGAAAACCAGCTGAGAGTCATGGGATGCCTATGGACCTCAGCATGACCAGAAACATGCCCAAAGTTAATCATTGCAAGTGTCTAGGCTGGGAGAGCACATTTCCCATCAGCAGTGACACACTTCCTGTCATTTATTCACTGATAGTGCAACACTGATCCTGGGCTGTGATCCAAAGCCATCTTCCTAGAAACCTTGCATCTTTGGGGGTCACAGAGAACTGCTCAGGTGACAGCACGAGAGAAGTTCAGTTTAATGCTGTGATTTTTGCTGGGCTTTTCTCTCCACTTGGTTGTAAAGAACTCTTTGTGTCCTCCTTGTGGACCCACAGCCCACGTCTCCCAGCGAGGGAATCTGCATCTTCGAGCCCAGTAGTAGTGCAGGAAAGGGAAATGTTTGACACACATCCCACCACCTGACCCCACGCAATACCCTCCCAGGGCATTTTGTGGGTGACTTCAGATATCTTCCTTTGCCAAGAGCTGGCTCTGCCGCATAGGGATGCCCAGGCATAAGGTTTCTACCTCTCTCGCAGGATGTATTTGCCTTTCCAGTACAGGTTGCTGCTGAAGTGGATGGAGAACCAGAGGAATGAAGTTAGGACCATCCCATAAACCTAAAAGAAAAAAAAATGAGACAGACGTACAATTAAGTGTGTAACTGCTTATGATGCTCCATCTGTGCAAATAAGCAGTCATAAATATTGCCTGTTGTCACACTTTTCTGAAGAGAGCTGATTTTCAGTGAAGTGGTGAACACCATTTCTGACATGGGAGTTAAAAAAAAAAGCAACACATGGTTAAAACATCTGATTGGAATTAGCACAGCACAGCTCAAACCTGGCCCTAAAAATACCAAGAAATAAGATGAAACCAGGAAATTCAGATTTCAGTTCCTGCCACAGAACATTCCTCTTTGCAAACAAACATATCTCTCTCATAATAAAAGCCTTTTGTAAAGATGCCACAGGGAGAAAAAAACATAACACGTATTTGAAGTATTGTTTGAAGTAAAAACCCCGACAAAACAAACAAACAAACAAAACCTTAAACCAACCCCAAACAGTTATGAATGCAGAGGACAGTGTACTTCCTCTCTATTGTGATACTCTGCCTGGCGTATCACCCATCAGGATTAACACAGGCAACACATCCTAGGTAAGGCTGCTGTGGGAAGGATAATGAGGGCTGTAACAATGTGCTCTTTCCTAGAGTATGCCCTAATGTGCTAGTGCCTTTGCTTGCAGCTTGATCTGGGGATGTGTGTGCATTGTTGGCCGAGGGACAGTGACATCAGAGCAGCTATAGCTGCCTTTACGTGCTTCCCTCGCATCCTGCCATCACAATAGTGAACCGTGCGGCGAGATTTCCTCTAGCACAGGCTTCAAAGACAGCTGCCTTATCTGGCTATAGCATCAAGCTGTGACAAAAGTATATATATTATAAAAGTGCTCCCGCTTTTATCTGAATATAGCTTCAGTGAAATTCTCCCTATACTTGAGAAAAATTGGAAAGTGGCACCAAATATTCACATATGACTTTACATTTACAGCTCCATAGCTATGCCTGATGGTTTTCCTAATTTACTGTTTGCAGTATAAAATACAAAACGTTTGTTCCTCTGGGTTTTATTTAGATGGAAAAGAATCTTCTAATCCATAATTGTGCCAAGGTGGACATAAGGCATGAAACAATCTCCAAATCACTTTCTGTTGAAGAAAGGTCATCCCAGCTGGGGAGCAGCATGGAGATAGCACAGCAGATCAAACCTGCCTTCGTGGTGGAAGAAAGGAGTCTCCTGGCACATGCTCTATTCTGGTGTGCATCACCAAATGTGCAGAGTCCTTGTGTACAGGTAATTACAGTGATACCCCTCTGCCAAGCAGTGGGTGGGCAAACAAGAAGGCTGGTTTTAATTTGTGGCCCTCTTCAGCTCCAAAGACACCATCCTGATGCAGCCCCTGAGCCCCCTCACCACTGAAAGGCATGCTCCTCTTGCAGCATTTAGTTGTTCCTTTTGTTCTCCCCCAAATTAAGTGCAGAGCCTTTCTACATGAACCATCCTCTGAAGATGATTTCACCCCTCCACTGTATGTTACTCCTTCAAAGACAGAACCTGGGAGCCCAGACAACACACTCTTCCCCTCTCCTTTGCAGCCTGCTCCTTATGAGCCTGTGATTTACCCACCCATTGTCCAAAATGCACCTTATCAGGTTCATTAGTGGTCATTAATAGGATGAGACTTTCCGTTTCTGCACAGCTCTCCAGCTCCACTGCTGGTCCCAGTATCTTTCAAGACCTTCCAGCTCTGGCTACACAAGTGACTTCCCAGGTTGATCTAGGAGGCAGTAAGTTTCCTAAAATATGGAGGTTTTACTGCATCTCCTTTTCTACCATTGCTGCTGGCTTCCTACATAATTTACAAGCCCCCAGCGAGGTGACATGTTCTCTCACTCACAAATGAAGTCACGCAGGCAAGCCTGAGTGCATGAAATGCAACTGCTGCTGCATCCTGCTTCCCACTCCCAGATGCCATGCCTTGTTTGGGCATAAAAACTGTGCAGCGAGCCTATTTCTGCAGGAAAACCCCTCTAACAGCCTGGCCAGGTTCCTGACCCTTTCCTAATTTCCATGGTGGAATCCACCACTGCTTGTTTCTCTGCTGCCAGCCTCCAAAATCACCCAAAATCCTAGCTTCTGGGGGTTAATTTAGGATACTTTTTCCTCACTGGATCCTGCCTCTCAGGGCCAAAATGTGAAAGGACAGGCACTGTTACCGTGAAGCCAATGGCGATGCCCAGAAGCGAGAAGACAAAGTCCATGTGCTTCTTCAGAAAGCCTTGGATCTCTTGCAGGCAGTCCTGGGAGGAGAGAAACAAACACTCCTTGGAGCACAGCAGCAGCATGGCGGGGGGCTTTATCCCCACAACAGCACTTCCATAGCCTCAGAGAGAAAAGGAGGCGAGAAAGGGGTGCAGCATTGCACAGCTGGGCAGCTCTCCCTTTTCCTGCTGCTGCTGCTGCAGCTTGGGAAGACAAACATCTGGGGTACCTTTTCTATTACTAAAACACGCCTACGATTTTATTGGTGCGATGCATTTTGGACTGTGGGGGATGTGTGCTTAAGTGTAGTCATGCAAAAGCTTTTTTCTTTTCACCCAATGAAAAACGGAAAGAAGGAAAAGGAAAGACAGAAAAGCAGAGCACACCGTGATGCCAAATGCATTCCCCAAGGTTGCTAATGGACAGCTCGATTTTGCGAGGTGCTGCAAGCATTAATATGCATTAGCCTTAAGCATGCCAGCGGCCCCTCAGAAATCCCGGAAGTGTTAGCCAAGACAGCCATTTCAGAAATGCAAGAGCATGCCCTTGATGAAGGGATTTGCAGAGTGAGAAAAGAGCACTCAAAGCCAGGAGTGAACGTAGTGTGGCCACCAAACTCTGCGGTTTTCTGTGTGACACAATGCACATCCTCTCACTCACGGCTCCCAAGCCAGGGAAACACAGACCGCTAAGTGGGAGGTATGGAGTCCCCCATACGGTGCCCAGCTTTGTTCTGCTCTCCCTTCCTGCTCTTGGAGCCGAGTGCAGCCCTGCCCTGGGATGTGACATTCCTGGAGGCAGTGCTGTGAAATGCTGCCCCTGTGTGCTGACTGTGCCTGTGCATCACGTGTGCTGTTAGCGCTTGACATCTTCACCTGACAACAATGTGTTTGTATCGCTGTAGCAGCGTGGTTTTCTTTTTCCTAGAAACACCATGTATTGGTGCTGGTGGCTTCAGCTACTCTGGTGGATGAAAAATGATCGTGCAATAGATTTGCTCAGAGTATGAAGTTGTAGCTTCAAGGCACAACAGCCTAATACTGGTGGCTTCTTCAGCAGCCTCACTGAGATACTTGAAAGAGAAGGACTGAAGTGTACTTGAGGAAGCTACTGCTGGGTATTATCACCCTGCTTCATGAGCTTCTCATTTTAACACCTATTTAATGCTCTGGGAAAAAAGGAATTACATCAAATTCCACATTTGCTGTTAGTGGAACACATTTAAGTGTCAGAAACGAGTGTCACGTGGAAAAGTCAAGCAGGTTTTTCATGCTCTTATATATGCCTGTGATCTCTCACACTGTCTGCATGCACAGGAAATGAGCAGGAAGCTAGAGGGAAGTGACAGGCTGCAAACACAAGCGTTTTGAGAGCTTTCTAGAGTGGTGAAGGAAACTGCATCTGTGGGTCTGAGACGTGCTGATCCACCAGGGCTCCTCGTCTTAATTCACAGATTCACAGAATGGTTTAGGTTGGAAGGGACCTTAAAGATCCCATCCAGTTTCAATCCCCCAGCCATGGGCAGGGACATCTTTCCCCAGATCAGGTTGCTCACAGTTCCATCCCACCTGGCCTTAAACACTGCCAGGGATGGGGAATCCACAAATTCTCTGGGCAACCTGTGCCAGTGCCTTACCACCATCACAGTAAGGAATTTTTTCCTACTATTTAATCTAAAACTACTGTAAGTTTCAAGCCATTCCCCTTTGTCCTGTCACTACACCCTCCTGCAAAAAGTCCCCATCCATCTTTCTTGCATATTTCTCCCCTCAGGTACCGCAAGGACACAATTAGGTCACCCCCATGCCATCTCTTTTTCAGGCTGAACAAAAATAATCCTTTCAGTCGTTCCTCATAGGAGAGATGCTCCATCCCTCTGATCTTATTGGTGGCCTCCTCTGGACTTGCTCCACCAGGTCAATGTCCTTCCTGTGCTGGACCGCAGAGCTGAACACACTACTCTGATACTATGTCCAGCATTACTGAAATAACAAAACAAATCTCAATCCGTTTCAACCCCAAACCATGAAAAAGCCACAATTCTCATTAACACTTTAGCACCAGTGAGATTTTGACAGCTAGAAAGTAGAGGCACAACCCCACTATATTGTGGGAGAAACCTTTCCCTTACCTGTCCTTCATCATGCACCTGGCTGGGTGGGCACGTCTTGTTCTCAACATTGGTTGTGTCCCCAAAAGGAGAGTGCTTCCCACAGCACAGGAACTGGAAGAGAGAGAGAAGTTTGCCAGCTGCTCACCAGGGCTCTCTCCTTGCTACCAGCTGCTGCAGCAGGAGGTGCTGGCAGTGGGCCCCTGCTGCCCCAGGCACGGCTACCCAACCAGGGTGGCAAGCAGCAAAGCAAGTAGGAATCAACAACTGCAGCAATGCAGGCTAAATTCAGGGGAGACGGATGATCTGGCCTCAAACTTGCTCATGCTCCTCCAGGACAGCTGCCTGGGGCTGGAGCCAAGCCCTCCCTTTGTGGTCATACTAATGCTCACAGTGGCTGCTCCGGAAAACCTAGAGATGCAGAGACTCGTGTTGCCAGTGATTGTTATAGGCTGGGGGGATCCCCAGCAACACCCACCGTGGAGCTGGTTTCCTATAGCTGTGGTGCACTGGACAGTTCAGAGCTCTGGCAGAAGGGAAAAAAATAGAAGGACTGCTTCTCCATCAATTCAAGAGGCTAAAACAAGCAGCTGGTGAAGCCAGGCATTGTGCGTGGTTCTCCTTGTCAAATGGGACCCTGGGAGTGGTGCTCCACAGCCCTGAGAGCAAGCACTTCCATGCCTGGCCATGGCTCTGAGGGCTACCACCACAACTGCAAAGAGGAACTTTTGCCAGCTGCTGTGTTTTGAGAAGCACGGATAGAAAGAGCTTTGGAAAGTACTTGTTATGATGAGTTAAGAAAACACAGAAGGATACAGGGAGTTGCGTGGGAGGTGTCTGGAAACAGCTGAGAAGAGGTGACCTTCCCATCCAGCCTTGCTGTGTGCCCTGAACTCATTCCCCAAACAAGCCCTGCTGTGAGAGGGAATGGCATCTCCTTTACTCAGCAGGGACTCAGGAGTTTCTCAGCGTGCGGGACATCCTCACTCATCTCCTGTGGCTTTGGGGGCAAGTGTCCTCCCTGTGCTCTGGATAACCACCCTTTCCCACCTGCTGAGCTACAGAGAAGTCCCCTATGCAAAGAGCATCCTGGGTCGTGGTGTTTGGAAGCCTGATAGTAGACTCTAGCTCTGTAAGAGCCTCCAGTACTCCTCAGACACAGGCTCAAGGGTGAAAAGCAATAACCACGTGCAAATACTACTGCTGGACTATGTGGAATTCCTGCCCACTCGTCTCTACTTGACCAAGTGCCTATCCACATTCTTGTACCACAGATAGGGAGCAAGGCACAGGGGTTTCTGAGACAGAAAATAGTATGGCAGCGGCAGTGTGGAAGCTCTGTAGATTTTGCACCACAGTGATGCTCAGAGAGGTGACCCTTTCTTCCTGTTGATAACTTAGTTGGTCAAACCTGGGACAGGAAGAACAGGAATGGAGGAGCAGACTCCACAGCAGGCTGGAGGATTCTGTTCTAGAGGGAAAATGGCATTGCAGCATCCACAGGTCAGCCCCCACCTGCCAAAACCCTTGGGAAGACACCCCAGGGCAAGGTTTTCTGCTGTGGCTAAAAGACAACTTACTGCTTCATGGATGGCCATCAGCTCGTGCCTTCTGAAGCTGGAGGTGTTCCTCCTCACCTCCTCATACACGAAATCGTACACATCCATCATGCTCTCTTCCACCTGCAATAAAAGCAGATATCTGTAGCTGCAAAAAACTGATTGCACTGCAGGGAATTGTGCTCTTCTTGATTTCCACAGAAGCTCTCCCAGGTATAGCACTACAAGCAGTGCAGCTACTAAATGACCCCCAGGCAGCAGCAGGAGCTGGTGTGTGACCCACCATGCACTAAAGGGCCGGGGTCTCACCAGCTGATGGCTGGAGCTTTTGGCCAGTTTTGGATTTAGTGTCAGAAAAGAACTCAGGTTCTTTTCTGCAAACAGTGTGCCTCTGAGTGCCTCTGCCAGGCAGGGCTGATGCCCTCTCCCCATCCTGAAGGCAGTACTGTGAGGACAGGCACACACGACCGTGAGATGATAAAATACAAAGGTGAGAGGTCCCTTGAGGGCTGGTGTTATCTGAGTGGCAGAGCCACTTCTCTGAACAGAGTCAAAATAATAATGGGAGTGGTTCAGTGGTGAGTCAGATGCTAAATATTTACCAAATGTGTGAGAACTTGAAGCTTGGCAGATCCCAGCCAACTCCCTCTCGGGTGTCAGAGGAAAAAAATATATGACAGTTGCCTTCAGTGCCAGGAGTCAAAACCTTATTTCTTCCTTTCATTTTCCTTGCTTTCTCAGCAGCACCAGTCTGAGTGGGCCTGCAGGCAGTGCTTGTCTTCCAGGAGGGAAAATCGACGGGAGGGACAGGCAGAGAGGGTAGCCACACAGGGAAGTCTCTGGGAACAGAGCCATCTCTCAGCGAGGCTTTGCAGCTCAGTCTAAGGGTCCACACTTGGAAATCACTCTAAGGAATAAAATCCCAGCACTCTCTGCTCAGGGGTGCAACCACAAGCATTCAAGGTGGTTACATCTATTACTCTGCTATTATTATCTATTACTCTGCACTATTGCTCTGTCCTGCCCAGGTGTCCAAAACACAAGCAACAAACAGAGGGTGATAACCAGGGAGAGGGGGGTTGAGAAGATTACTTGTATCCAGATTGGCTCTGTGCCTCCAGGAATAGAGCTTGAAGGCACACATCAAAAGATTTTCCTTGGCTATCAACGTGGCACAAGAGTGTCCAGTGACAGAAAGGGCTCAGATATTATGGGCCAAGAAAAAAATGCTCCATAGCAAAATGTGTGACACTGAGCTGTCCCACACAGATGAGGAAGGAGAACACTCCTTTTGTCCTCCTGGTGTATCAGAGTGCATAAAGTGAGGTGGGTGCAGCAGTAAGACCAGATTTCTAGACAACTTCTGCACCAACCTTCCCCACAGCAAATCTTAAATCCCAGTAAAAAACATCCAAGCTTTTCGAACTACTTGTGGGCCATGAAATAGCTTTCCAGAAGCAGCAATTAAATAAATGGATTCAATAAAAATAACATCCATTTCCACTGAAGAATTGGATTAAGAATAATGAAGAAAGAATAATCTTTTGAGCTCCTCTTGTGGAGAAAGGAACAACAGAGCAGTGGGCTTTTTAACGTAAGAGATGATTACCTTTTGAATATTCTGATCCCAGGCTAAGATGCAGGAATAAAAACTATTTTGTGCTGTGACAACATACATACATGTTTTGGTAAGGGAAACAGTGCTACATGTGTCTTTTCATATTTACCATGAGGGTCAGGATGCTAAGTTTTTGTCCAAAAGGCCTAAATTTGGATGACTTAAAAAGAAAAGGAAAAAAAAATGGGTTCAAGCAAATGTTCAAGCAAGGGTTCAAGAGGTGAAAGCAATCCAGAAGTTGAATTACTTTCTAAAGGTCTCTTGAAATCAGGGCCAGGAAATATTGGGACAGGTAGCTGTTTGAAGGATAAGAGTGGATAGGAAAGAACTGCAGGAACAAGATGCCCATAACAAAACTATGGCTGAAAATTATTCCAGCTACTGTAAACAATAATGGGAGAAACCACAAGCAGTCACTATTTCACAGCCAGCTCAGCTACAGGGATGGCGATGATGATGGTAGTCTCCAGATACGTAACGACTTCTAAAGACTTCAACTGCACCATTTCCAAGCTTGCTTGTGAGCTGACTTCTCAGTTACCTACTCATTTTTTTTATTTTCATTTTGTCAAGCAGCTTCCAATAGCTGAAAACATAAGTCATTAAATGGAAAATATTTAATAGCAATAATTTCCTTTTAGAATGCCTGTCTGGGCAAGCCTAAGAGTACAATTTGCTGATTAGTCATTCCCAGCATTTCTATCTAGCAATTATATCTAGCATTTATATACAGACATTATCTGAATAGGCTATTCAGATCCTAGTAAGGGAATATCAAACTCTAAATTCATTTTTCAGAGAAGGAATTACTTGGGCTTCCTCCACACCATCTTTCTGATTTTTGCTAGGACCATTTGATTTTGGAGGGAAACAATGCTGTTTTCATAAAACACAGTGGTTTGTTTTCAAAGACTACTGCAGACAGCTATCTCATTTAAATATTTCAGAGGTAGATATGTAGTAAAAAATCTCAGTATTTTTCACCAGCTGTTTCCTACTGTGCAGAAGACTGTGCCACAGAACATATGAGAGATCTGGTTTAATAAGAGAAGATGAAGGAGAGCAAAACATCACACTTTGCTGCCTGGGATGGGGTTATGTTTATATTCAGGGCTGCAGCCAAGCTCTGAGGCACCGGTCATGCACAGCAGCATCTATCCAGCTCAAAATGTTGTGCTAACTCATGCATGCCTGATGATGTAAAAATAAAAACCTGAAAGTGTGAGACAATCACCAGGTGGTTTCATGACTTATTTGCAACACTGCTTCATTCATCAGAAGTTCATCCCTATATTTTCCTTTGATCCAGCTGCTAACACAGTGATGATCTAGACTGCAGCACTGCTTTGTGCTCAATTGCCATCCTCAACAGATTCCCATCGCACTCTGATGGGCAACTTCAGGTCCATTGCCTCAAGACAATTTTTTTCTTCTGTATCTTACACCAGTCGTTGGGGAAAAAAAAATATTTAAAATAATCAGGGTGCTTTCTGTCATGTTAATCATCAAGATGCCTTTTGAGTTTGAGTGCTTACACTGATACTGTTAACAACATGCATTAAGACAAAGAGCTGCGCCCCATCACTTAAACAGTACTTAGCACACAATGGACAGACGTAGCTGGAGAAGAGAAAGTCCATCTCCTTTTTGAAAGGTCTTACACTCCTCCCACACATAAGCATCATAATAGTCAAGTGGATTTTCCTGTTCCTAGTGACATGCTGTGATCCACTGCTGGAGGACTTCTGCTGGACAAAGCTCTACCTTGGAGGGACACTGTGCCTGCAGTGCTTATCAGTAAGAAACACCAAGAGCTGAAGATAAAGCATCACCTGGGCTTTGGTTAAGAAAAATCTTGTTGGGGGTTGGGTTGTCTTTCCTTTTGTTTCCTTTTAACAGTATAGAATTTTTTTTTCATTCAGTTGCTAAATAGCCTTAATTACTGAGTACTTAAGAAAAACAAAGGCTATACCTAGGCCTAAAGAAAAGGCCCATCTATGTTTACTGTTCTGTCGGGGAGTTTTTCTCTCGAAGGGGGCGGGGGGTGGAGGAATATCTCGAGAATTGGGGACTGGTAAAAGGAGAGGGCAGGGGCGGAGTGGGACTGGCTTTCCGAGGAGGACACGGGAAGAGACAGCTCTGCGAGAGAGAAGTTTTTTTTTCGCTGCTGCTGCTGGAGCCCTGGCTTGGAGCTGTTTTCTTCTGCCTCTTGGGTGAGCCTCTGCTTGTGAGAGCAGCCACTGAACCTGTTGCCATCTGCTCGGGTGCCCGGAATCCCTGAGCTCGCCTCTCCTTACTGGGCTAGGAGCCGGGCGGCTGCTGACCCCNCCGAGACGTCCTGCCATCCCAGTTTGCTGCTTTCCAAGAATCCTGCTGGGGCACTGGAATCGACTGCTCCAAGGAGGTTTGTGAAGCAAAACCTCTCTTCCGTTTTCTTTTCCCCTGCTGACTGAACCACCATAGCACGTGCTCCCTGCCGGCTGTGACCATCACTGCACCGAGGGGAGGAAAGTGCCTTCAGGCCAGGAGGTCGGGACCGGGTTCTTGGTTCTGTTTGTTGTTAGTGCCATAAGAGTTGTTGTTTGTTTGCTCTGTTATAAATCCTAGTAAAGAACTGTTATTCCTACTCCCATATCTTTGCCTGAGAACCCCTTAATTTCAAAATTACAATAATTCGGAGGGGAGGGGTTCACATTCTTCATTCCAAGGGAGGCTCCTGCCTTCCCTAGCAGAGACCTGTCCTTCAAACCAGGACAAATCTCCAGCTTGAGTGATATGGAGGTCACATCTTACAGTAATTCTTCTCCTGAAGAAGCTGGGTGAAATGTTCCAGCTGTAAATCAGGTAAATAATTGCTGCCTCCCACTTCTCTCTGCATTCCTTAATGAAATATTCATTTAGGAATGATATTGATGGGTTGCTGGATACAACAAATGGAAAATCACCACTGAAATTGATACAGCTGACTCCAACTGACTCAGTAAGTACCATTTTTCGCCTAAAGTAAAAAAAAAAGAATTTTAAGATTATTCATCATCCTCTAAATCCTTTATCCTCCAAGAAGCAGAATGTATGACTGCAGGAAGACACGAACTCTAAGCAATTAGAGTTCTTGCCCTTGGCTGTTAAAACTAAAGCAAATTTCCACTGTACCTCCTTCAAGAGGAAAACTGACATTTTGGACTTTAGGTTCTTTATCAGGATAATTTTTACCTGTAACTGGATTTGTAAGATGAGACAAGGTCTGCCTTCCATTCCTGATCCTTTTGCAAGCCAAGGGTGCCAATGAATCCCTGTGTCTAGGCAACCTGGAAGTGTCACTTAGGTGCAAACTAATGTAGACTTGTACCAAAAACAATGGTCTGAGTCTTAGTGAACCTTCTTTGCAACTGCTGTTGGGCAAAAATCCCTCTGCAAAGCTCAGCGAGAGTATAGTGAAAGGAGATGTCAGGATTGTCTCAAAGACAAACCCACCTTCCTCCTTTCTGATAAACAGGAACACTCTTGACATGGCAGAGGAGGAAGACAGGCATGAGAAGCAGGAGGAGGCTCCTCCTCTCCTGTGGGTCTTTGTGCCTTTGAGGAACCAAACCGAGCACATGCAGTGTGGGCTCAGAAGAAACTGCAACCTCAGCACTTCATGTTCTTTCAGCATTACCAAGAAGATTGCACTCACCAGCCTCACTCAGAAATGTCCCTTCAGAGGTGGCTACCGCAGACTCCCACACTCAGCTATGAACTGCAAGGCAGTCAGTTAAGAAGTGAAACTGGAATAAAGTAGATAACTCACTCTATAATCTTCCTTGCTCCAGCAAGAAAAACACTTCTGCATTTTGCTGTCTCTGTTTTCCCTTTCCTCCCCAGTGTGCAGAAACGCATGCATTCAGAACGTGTCAGAAACAAGGATGGGGACAGATGCAACAGCTTGGGTTTGGGCAAAGCCATGATGCAACTGCAGTGAAACAGAGGAGAGAAAGCCACTCTGGGGGCTTTAGCCTGGTTGCAGAGCAACTCCCACCACAGGGATCAAACACATGGTAAGACAAGCTTCCCCCATCCATGCTTGACCAAGCCCCACCTAACACAGTCATTGAAGCTTGCTGAAGGTTTTTATTTCCTTCATTGCACATCAGCTGCTCTCCTCTAGAGCCTTCCTCTAGCCAGTCATTCCCAGATGCAAAAATCCAGCCGGTGCTGCAAACCAGAGCAGCCTTTGAGGTCTCCCGTGGAAAATGGCACAAGATAAGAAGGTGCTGCTCCCCCCATGACTGACAGTGGCCACTGCAGAACACTGATGCCAGAAGATCCAGATGAGGCTTTTAGCCAAATGGTTTTCACCTTTTTTTTTCCCTAAATGTGTACATACATACAGATTTTGTATCTATCTATACATGCATTAAAAAAAACCCCAAACCAAACCAGATGGACTTCCCTGTACTTTCTGGTGTTGCCAGGGGACCAGGCAAACCCTGATCATCCTTTGGAACATCACTGAGGAAATACATAAAAGGAGACAGTCCTAAAACCACCGTGGAACAAAAAACTCAGGAAAAGCAAAAGCCCTTTCTCTCCAGCTTCAGCACTTCCATCCAGTTCTTGCACAAAAGACTTAAAACATGAGAAAGTGCTGCTCACCTCCTCCTCATTTCCTATCTCCACGTCCCCAAAAGAACAGCAGATTCTAGCTGTGTGGGTGCTAATACATCCCTCTTGGCCCATGGGCAGGGGGACATCAGAGCCTCATGCTCAGACAAGCTGTAAAACCCAGAGGCCACCTTGGTGCTACTCAGATGCAGCATCGCCCTGTATCTGTGAGAGAGCACCAGATGCTTTATAGGAAAGTGCAGAAAACCCAGGCAGGCAGTTAATCAATATCAACAAGGATTTTTTTCCCTAAATCCTTCAGATCTGTGGCTGCACACCTGTGAGTGTCAACAGTGTATCAAGGTCCTCTTGGGTTTTTTTTTTGGATTAGCTTTTTTAATGTTTGCTCTTTGGGGTTTTTTTGGTTTTGTTTTGGTTTTGTTTTGTTTGTTTGTTTGTGTGGTTTTTTTGGGTGTTTTGTTTTGTTTTGTTTAAAACAAGCTTTCAATTTTCAGTCCATTTTATAACAGAACTGCAAAGCCAACAGGCTGCCAAGGGCCCACACTGACCTTTTGTGTTCCTGTCTTTCAAAATACACAACCCAGCAACTTATGAACCCCCCCGAAACTGTGGTCAAATTATCTCAGCCATCCCTGCGCTCCTACCAGTAGCACTTGTGCCAGGCAAGACTACTTCCCACCAGCAAGCGTTGAACAACACCGAAAACCTTTTTAGCTCAAAAACCAGTGGTAACAGCAACACAACCAGCCCCAGGGCAGCCCTGTCACCTCTGAGTGGGTGGCAGCTGTCCTGCCGTGGTGAGCATCCTACAGGTGCCTGAAGGTCGGAGGTGCTGCAGCGATGGCAACCATCCGAGCGGCCCCAGGTGCCACGGCTGGCGCTGCTGGAGACGGCAGCTCCAGCTCCGGCTCCGCCACAGGGAGCGGCAGAAACGGGGCCGCCTGGGTTCAGCGCCGGGGCAGCCATAAATTATAGAACCCGTGAGCGCAAGTGCCTGTGTGGAGGCTCAGACAAAGGAGAGCAGTGTCTCGCTGGGGGGAGTGGGCCGTCGCTGGGTGGTGAGAACATAAACACTGGGAAAGAGGCACAGTATTTAAAATCGTTAAGGAAGAGGGAGGGGTTTCCCCCCTTTTTTGTCTTCCCCACGGAGTTCAGAGACTGGGAAAAGCTCGGTGCTTTTAGAGCGATTGTGCCTGCTAGATTAACAGCAAGAGCAAGGAGCACGTCAGAGAGTTCACAGCATTGTCACAGTGATTTTTGTAAAGGATCTTGGAAGACCCCTGTGAGGGGCTAAAATCCTGATGCAGCCCCACTGAATCAAAAGCCAAAAGGAACCTACCTGTATGCTTCAGGTCTGGTTTCAGAAAGCACCTGAGCACACCTTCAGATTGTTTTTAAGTCCCATTAAAATCGCTAAGATTTCAGCCTGCATTTAAGCACTGCCTACAGATGAGACCAAGTGGACCTTGCAAGACTTTGCCCCAACACACACCAGAGGCAGCAGGACACAAACACACCCTAGGAAATCCACAGAGAAAGGACTTCTACAGTTCCACTAAAAAAATTTACTGGGAAGTGATGAGCTGTTCCTTACATACCTGCAGAAACAAGATGCATGTGCTGGTTTTATGCACAGTAAGAGATTCCCTCCTGGAAGAGACCCAGGCAATACTGCCTCTGGCTTTGCAAAGGTGCTGGTTGGGAGGGAGACCCACAGACACATGACCGATGCTTTTTCCATATGCAGGGAAGGGAGGAGGGAAGCTGCTTTGTTCAAGAACAAGACCGAGGTGTGGTAATGTTTGTTATTTAACAGCTGCGACTATTCCAGCCGTGTACCCCAGGTCCTGTTAGAAAATCACCATCTCCAAAGGTACTACCTTGCTTGCTAACAAAGCACAGAATACTCCATTTTCATTTCCCAGCTTGAGGAGAGGAGAGCAGACAAGTTCCTCTGAAGGAAGCAGAGCAAGGCTGCAGAAGAATCAGGATGTAGATGAATGACTTGTATTCCCTGCCCATAAAAAGCTAAACCCTCACATTTATTCTTCAAGTACAAGAGCAGCACAGAGGGGCTAATGCCTTTCAACTCATGTGGAGCCAAAAGCCACAGGTAAAACTCATTTTGAGGTCACCCAGCAACCTGAGAAACCACTTGATACTTAAGAGATCACTGTACCATTGCAGCCAGTGCAAATCGAAGCAACCTCTTCATTCAGAGGCCATGGGGAATCAGGCCTTTACAGAAATATGGACAATTATTTGCATCAGTTTCAAATTCTTGAGTGGGAAATTGTAATTTAATCCATTTTATGCTTTCACCTCTGAACGAATTACTGTAATTAAAATGTTCATTCTGTTGCAAAACTCCTTTTATGTTGCAGCAATTTTAGTGTCACTGATCCACCCTACCATCCTGGTTTATGGGGCCAAGGCCACAGGGTTGCTGGAAGGACCAGCTCAGCTGCTGCAGAGAAAGGGAAGAGCAGAAAGCGATGTGGAATAGAAATTCTTCTGGCCTCTTTCACAGCAGGGACCAGAACATAATCCCAAACTTCAGGTTCAACAAGGCGAAGTGCCAGGTCATGCACTTTGGTCGAGTGAGGTCAACAACCTCATGCAGTGCCACAGGCTTGGGTAGCAGTGCCTGGAAAGGGGCCCAGTGGAAAAGGACCTGGGGGTGCTGGGTAAGAGCTGACAATGACCCAGAAGTGCTCAGGTGGCCAAGAAGGTCAAGGACATCCTGGCTTGTAACAAAAATAGTGTGGCCAGCAGGACCAGGGCAATGATTGTCCCTCTGTACTGGGCCCTGCTGGGGCCACACCCCGAGTGCTGTGTCCAGCAGGGCCCAGTGCATAGGGACAATCACTACAAGATTGGGCCCAATCACTACAAGAAAGACATCGAAGTGCTGGAGCACGTCCAGAGAAGGGCAATGGAGCTGGTAAAGGGTCTGGAGAGGAAATCCAGTGACAGGGAGCTGGGGGTGTTTAGCCTGGAGAAAAGGAGGCTCAGGAGAAACCTTATTGCTCTCTGCAACTACCTGAAAGGAGCTTGTAGCACGGTGGGGATTCATCTAATCTCTTAGACAACAAGTGACAGGACAAGAGCCTCAAGCTCTTCCAGATTCAGGCTGGACATCAGGAAGAATTTCTTCACTTAAGGGGTGCTCAGGCATTGGAATGGGCTGCCCACAGAGGTGGTGGAGTCACCATCCCTGGATGACTTCAAGAAATAACTGGATGTGGCACTAAGTGCTCTGGTCTAGTTGGCAGTCAAAGGTTGGTCTCAATGATCTTAAAAGTCTTTTCCAACCTTAATGATTCTATTTTTGCCTGGGTTAGTAAGGGTACCAAATCTTTTACATGGCAGCTGCAAGTACAGCTTTGGTGCAGCCTCTGCAGATAGGTTTGTAAAGCAGCAGTTAACGGGTGAGGAGACAAGGGAAGCTGGGGAGCAGGAGGAAGCAGCAGCCCTCCCCACCAGCTATGCTAGATCTGGCATGCCTCTCCTACACCCCTCTCTGCACTCCACGTCCCTGCTCTTCTTGGCCATGCTGTGAATGACAGAGTGACCCCACTTAAACAGACAGTAGTTTGTGGGAAAGGAACTGTCATAAAAACAACTTTGGAAAATGAGACTCAGCTCTTCGGTGTCAGGAACCCAGACTTCCTAATGTGTCTGAAAACCATGCGAAAACCTCATGATTTCAGTGGTTACCACATCAGTTCCAGCAAAGATGCTTGCGTAGAGGTCATCCCATCCCTTCTGCCCTCCCGTGCACGTCGGTCTCTTGTTCCCTTTGATTGCACCACTGTCCTTCCTCAGACAGGTTTGCAACACTTCCCTACCAAGACCACATCTCCCCACCGAGAGGAGGAACAATTGTGATGCAACCCTCAAGGATAAAGCATGATAAATCTCAGATTCATAGCTGCTGCATGTCTGGCCTACATCACTTTAAGGAAACAGACTATGGTGACATCGAGTCCATCTGGAATGCGGATAACTTGAAATTTAAACATTCGACATCTGTTTGAAAGAATTCATCCAGAAGGTACAGAAGGTCATGAAAGCAGAAAAGAATGGGAAATGAGAAGATTAATTTTGTTTACAATGCCCAGGTTTGAGAATATCAAATATTTACAAATAACTCTTCCTTTCTCCCTGCCCAGCTTCTCTGTAGGAAGTACTGTAAAAAAGGCTCTGAAAGAGCAAAAATGGTATCTTGTTTTTGTCACGTTCAAACATTTCTACTTATTGTCTCTTGATAACAATCATGAAAACTATTTTTCAACTGAGTATTGGACTTTACTATTTCAGATGATTTTCTGTAAGAGGGATCTGCTTTATGAAGAAAATGTAGATTTTTTTTTTTTTTTTTTTTTTTTTTTTTTTCACAAAAATGAAAACACAACGAAGACACTCT
>WEKY01019604.1:643793-656583 GCA_013390045.1 Picathartes gymnocephalus | reverse complement strand
GGCGGCCCTCTCGCCTCCTGCCCCACGGCTCGGCTCGGAGGCCGCGGAAACGGAGCTTAAAGGCAGCCAAGAGGCATCCCGTTATCCCTGACGAGAGCAGCGTGGGATCACGCCTCGTCGCCACAGCTGCGGGCAAGGCGCCTCGCACCTTTCCTCTGCTTCCCGCAAGGCAGCGATACCGTGACTTCCCTACAAAGGTGCCATCAGGGGTCCAAAATAAAGACGGCCACATCCCAGAGGATCCAAACTGTGGAAGCTAAAGACAAGCCAACAGGATGCACTAGGAGCCACAATAATAAATAGCCAGTTCGAGGGTTCTGCCAGCCAGAGGTTGCTTTGGTGGCAGAGCTTGGCTGTGATACCCAAACCAGCTGGGCTGGAGCAGACGATGGGTGGCTGGAGGAGACGATGGGTGGCTGGAGGAAAGGATCACCCGGGTTACAACAGGCAGGGGGAGCAGCACTGCGTGGCCCTCAGACAGTGCTCTTCGGAGAGCTCTGGGGTTTGCTCAGTATGTGCTGGCACTCTTTAAATATTGCTTCAGGAAAGGTGATGATTTTAACAGCCTGTCCTACGCAGTGGCATGCCCCAAACTATACCAGAGAGTAAGGCAACAAATAAACATTATAGAGAAGTTTGACTGTATCTTCAGGCAGCCATGACACTCTCCACTGATCTGTATATACCCATCTGTTGGTTTAGATGTGGTAATTGCAGGCACATATTAAAGACACTTCAGCAAAAGAGAGGGGAGTTACACATATTCTGCTTAATTCATGGGAACTCGGGCCCCTTTGGGCATCTCAAACAGAGGAAGGAAGATGGTGTACTGAGAAGGTGAAAATTCTCATTTCAGTGGCTGCTTTGCACTGAATTTTAAGGTGTCAGCTTCTCATTTCTGCCATCAATATAATTTCCCCCAATTACACAGATTAGATAAATCTCTTTAAAGTTAGTGTATGACAGCAATGCAATTATTTTGTATTAAACATGATTTCATGTTGAACAACCTACCTGCTAACTCCTGCCCTTCACAGGGCAAAACATGCTGTGAGCAGCACTTTACCACTCATCCCTCCAGCCCCAAGGCTGGAGCTGCTCTTTGCAGACTAAACCCCACATGCAGGCTCTGTTTTTAAGTGGAGCTGAGCTCACAGACCAGTTTACTACTGTTGACATGGTCCAGGCCCAAACGGGCAGCTCGCTGTGGATGATGGAGAGGAGAAAGAGGGAATGTCAGCTCTTATGGTACCTCTCCTGGTAGGCTGAAACTCAGGGTCCAGCCCAAATCCCCCATGCCTACTGCCATGATTTGTATGCCTCACACCACCACTGTGGTGGATGTTTGCAGTGATGGGGTGAAAAATTGTTGCTAGTTTGCTGTCACAAGTCAGGGGAAGCATGTGTGATTCAAAATCACATTGCTAAGGTTTCCCCACACAAACCATGTGTTGACTTGGTGAGGAGAAAAAAATTACCCTGGGAATTGTCATCACTATAGTTGCTTGGCAGATAAACACCTTCCCTCTGAAAGCTGCATACACAGGACTTGGCAAAAGAAACTAGGCACAGAATGATGCAATCCTCAGCCTGAAGAGCTCTGCGAGGTCACGCTTTTTCAAAAACGTCCCCTTGCAGCACAAGGTGGAACAACAGGACTTCCTTCCCCAGGTGTGCATTCTCCCAGGCATAAGGCAACACAGCCCCCAGCACCAGATGTTAAGGGGGCAGCCCCAGGTGACAGAAAGCCCCTCCCAGCCAGTCCCTGTAGGTACAGATACGCACCATGGCAGTGAGGCACTGTGATTCCCGCACCGTGGCGGCAGAGCTCAGCAGGGCTGCCAGGATCAGGGTCATGCTCAGGCAGATCCCAAAGTAGAAAGCTGGAAGGAAGACAGAATGGGAGTTGTGGTCATATGCCAGAGGCCTAGTCAGATGCTTTCATCCAGAGAGGGGCAAAAAAGTGCATTTTGAGGAGCTGGGCCCAAATGATCAGGTTGCAGAACTGAAAATTTTCTGCAATTTATTTAATACCCCCCATCTGCGTATGCTTTGCTCTGTATGTAGGGCGGGGCTGTAAACCTCTGAGTGGTTCCCACAGCTTCAGCAGAGTGAAGCAGCCTAAAACGATGTAAGTCCACCCAACAGACCACAAGCTGCGAATTACTTCAGCATTCTGATAAGGATTCCCCCGAATGGGGGGTGCTGGTGTGCAGCAGCCGTCCCACAGCCCCTATCAGGACTCCGGGCACTGCTAATCTGGTGCAACACTCACCCTCTGGTTTCCTCCTGGCTCAGGCAGGATCACAGCCTGTACCCTGGGGCAGGGCTCAGGGACCACAGTGCTGCAAAGGGCTTTGCTACCCTAACCATGCAGAGGTAATGCTTGCAAAGAAGGCAAGTGGAAGCATTGCTGGAGAGGTGTGGCTGGGGTGGGAGAGCCTGCAAGGCTGCAGTCTGTGCCAATATAAAACCCCTATATGTGTAGGAACAGAGAATGAATGTACCTTAGCTTTAGACTAAACAGTTTTTACACCTGCCTTGTTCAGCTGAAATGAAGAACCAGGATCTCAAGGGGGTATGAGTGTGTTTAAGCTCAGAGTACAGCTCGAGAGAAGCAGCAGATGCAAGTGCAGCAGATGCGAGCAGGGTATTTTAGTACCTGGGCTATCTTTGTTCAAGCCTTGTACCTGAGACTCAGTTTATACTTCTCCCTTGTGAAAGTGAAAATACCCCACATTTCCTCAGAAAAACTCTAGGTGCTGCCATGCATTTCTCCTCCCAGCCTCAATTTTCTATCTCCTTCTTCAAATCCTGTAGTTCCTCTCCCTGTGCTTCCAGTCTCCTGCCAGGTCCAGTGCACTTTAATGACTGAGGAGTTCCTCCTGAGCCCTTGCCACAGCACAGGGCAGGATGGGGACATGGTGAATAGAGGAACAGGTGCAAACACAGAAGCACCTGAGCATCCTGTGCTCCCACAGCATCCTGTAGTCACCTCCTTTAGGTCTGATATGGGGAAAGAAAGTGCCTGTGGGACTATGTTAGCCCTAATTCATCCTCCAAAACCCAGCTCCTTCCTCCTCTTGAGATATTCCTGCATTTTCTTCTATTGCTTTAGGGAATTTTGCAGCTCCTGGTATGACCAAAGGTCTCAGTGGGATGTGACCACAAGGTACCTGTGTGGTGGATGACACTGTAGGAGTTGCTGTCCAGGGAGACGTTGCTGATGAGGGTAAAACGGAGCCCGTAGTGGGTGACTGTGCTCATCGTGGCGATGGAGAGCCCCAGCAGCTGGAAAAGAAGGGTTTCAGGAAGGGATTTACAAGGCAGAAGCTCTTCCTGGGTGCACACAAGGTTTGAGGTGTATCTGGATACTCCTGAGCCCCATGCAAATGCAGACAGCCTGATCATCCAGACACCACCATATGTACCCCAAAATGCACATGAAAGGACGAACCCCAGACACTTGAAAATACTAAAGCTGTTTCTCTCTCTTGCACAATGAGTGCGTGTGACACTGTGCAGCCCACAGTCTCTTGGGCAGTGCCCATGGATTAAATTCCCATCACATGAAGAAAACTGAGAGGATTGATACCCTTGCAGCACACCTGTGTAGTGCCACCCACTCTTCAGACTGCACATGTACAGCTGTGAAGGCTACCAGCTTCAAGAGGGACTCTGAGCAGGGCTGGAGTTCTCTGCTTTGCTCTTTGCAATACCAGTCCCACTGCCTGCTGTTGGCTCTATTTCCTATGGTAGAGTGCAAAGAGCTGAGTCCTATACTACTCTAAGTTGTCTATGCTGGTTTATGTCTCTGCAAGGTGTTGCTGTTTTTGTCCCATGCCTGAGAGCACTGGTATGCCTAAGGCAGAGAGTAACTACTTGCACATCACCCCTCTAGGTGATGGTGAGGGAACATTTCTGATGGCACCTGGCTCTAGGGCAGGGCTATTTGCAGTATGACTGGTGGCAGAACTGGGACAAAGGCACCAGCAGCAAAACCAGCTCCAAATCTAGTGTAACGAACTTGAAAAATACAAAATGTAAGGCCACTCCTAGCTCTGAAGAGAAGGTTTCATCATTTTGTGCCTTTAGAATACAGAAACATGAGGCAGCTATACCTGTGTCAACTGTGACAGTGCAATCTCAACATAATCCCCACTGTATGACATTTTCTAATAGTTTTTGCTTGAGGCTTAGGGTCTCAGAAACTAAATCCATCCAAACCGTAGCACTTTGTCCAACCTAATTAGTGGCACCTCCTGATCCTTCAGACTGGGCACTACTGCATATCTTGACCCACACCCAGCAAAATATTAAGTGCAACACCAGTTAGCTCAGATTTCTGAGAAACACCAGTCTAAAATCCTCCCAACAGCAATAATGTGATTCTAACCATCCACAGTGGCTGTGCCTTAATGTCTCCTCTAAACATGCTTGGTGCCAATCCTCCTTTCCTTTCCTCCAAATGGCATATTCTGTTATTTGGAAGAGAGAACCACCTTACAGCCACTGCAGTCTAGGAATGTTGAAATTTGGAAAAAATACAAACTTCATTTGTGGCCCAAAATAAGGTATTACCTTTTAATTACACTCTTAACAAGCCACCAACCCTCTTTGAACTAAATACAAATTATTATTATTGCTCTTGTTATTATTATTATTATGCTGGCAAGTTTTGATGATGTGAAAAGGCAACAAGAACGTACAAGTCAAAATATCCAGAAGAAGTGTTCTCCAGTTTCCACCATTTCCCATCAGCTCTAAAAGCAGATGTCCAGCAACTCCCCCTGAATTTGCTTCAAAAGCTGATAAAAAGAGTCCCTGGAATTACTTTTGCTTTGCAGTGCCGATCCACAGGTTTCTCACACACACTTCCACCAAAGCCTTGCGGTTTCATATCCTCACTGATCCCACCTGCAGTCCACCACCCTCCCAGCAGCAAGCGTGACTATAGCAGGTCCATCCTCCCTCTTTTGCTCCGAGGAGACGGGAGCAAATATCTTTTTGCTGAAAACCACTCATTCTGCCAGCAGGGACCTTTTCTTTCTCCTTGGAGGCAGCTGCTGAGTTGTGAAAGAGCTGCAGTGCTGTGACAGCCCTGAGAAACCAGAAGTCTGTCAGAGGAGGGGGGGTGGTGCTGGTGGCCAGTGATAACCGCCCATGGTGCAATGATAACTCGGGTAGTTGGCTGTGCTTGCCCTCCGCCCGCCAAAAACAGAACGTGGGAAAACCATCCCCCTCGGAGCAGGGATGGCAAAGGCAACGCGTCACCTTAGTTCTGCAGAGATCCCCCCAAACCTGCCTGCTCACCATGACACAGAGGCTGGTCACCAGCAGCTGGCACTTGGTGGTCCTCATCCTGCACCTCAGTCCCATGGCAGCCTGTCCCCAGAGAGAGGTGGCAGTTGGTTCCTCCAGCTCTTGATAAAGCCTGGGTTTCCACCAAAGGGAGGCATGGCCACAGTGGGGCCTCTCAGGAAGTGGAGTCCCCACCACGTGCCGATGCACCTCCTCCTGCCTGATTATTAAAGCCTACTTAGGGCAGTCACCGTCCGCACAGGCTCTCAGTCAGCTGCTGTCAGCTCCCACACAGCCAGCTGGGAAAGAAGGAAAGGTACAGAAAATAACCTTTTGTGGAGTTTGGAGCAAAGCTCCTTTAAAAAAAAAATTTAAACTGTGCAATGAAGAGTCAGTGTTAAAATATCCTAGTTTTGACTTTCAGTGGGACGCAGTTTTGCTTCATGAACATTGTCTGTAACATTTCTTTTATAATCTGCAAAAATAGTATTTTGGGGAAAAGTCTAGGAAAACATTTAAAAAACCCCAAAAAACCCCCTTTTGTTTAAAGAGGAGATTAAACCCCCCCAAACAGATCTGTGTAAGAGTGTTCTCTCCCCATGTAAAACCACCACTCAGCAATAACCTTCTATTACCCTCTATTAGAACTTGTATTTGCAGATCAGGGGAAAAAAACCCCACATTTGGTAGTATTTTATTCAGGAAAATGGCTATATGCAAATATAACCCTCCTCTCAGGAGACCCTCACTGTCCATGGACTTTTTAACTCTGCCCTTTCCCCTCTCCTAGCACTGAAGACTCCACGGATTCACGGCTGCAGAAGATGCAGGTGATTTCAAAACCAGCTGTCTCCTGGATGCATATTTCTTAAAAGTAAATCGCAAAGAAGTCTCAAGAATGATCTGGCCAAAGTGAGCCTGAATGACTGAGTGCCTTAATCACCCTTAGTTTTGGAACCAGACTGGTGGAAAACCGGTGAAACAGAGTAATGAAAAATAATTGCACTCCCTCCAGGTGGCAAACTAAGGGAGTGAAAAAGTAAAACGGTCCCACAACAGTAACTGCAGTTATAGGAAAATTACAAAGAAGGAGGAGGAGAGGAGTGAATAAAGGAAGGAAGATGCATTTTGTAAAGCAAAGAGAAGAGAAAACGAGTTGCACAAAGCCATGAGCACAGGAAAAAGCATGTAATGATTTTCTGACTACATCACTAGCTTTCCTGCAGATCATCTTGGCTGCAGCCTCCCGAGACACCAATGAGAACTGCCACAGCCAGAGCCAAAAACAGGTGTCCCCATAGCTCACGGGTCCCTGCCCTGATGCCCAGGAGGAGACACTGAGGTACTCATGTGCAGATAAAGATCTTCCTCCTCTGGCCACCAGCTGGAGACCATCTGAGGAAAACCAGTGGATAGACAGCAGGGCAGGAGGGCAGTGGGCAGAGGACAACGGGTTGGTGAGGCAGCTGATGCCAAGCCACCCACGTTCAGGAGCAGGACCCCCGGGAACAGACCAGGTGGGGAAAATGCCTTATAAGACACTGTCAGAGTCAGGATTGCATCGGAATGCAGAACTGTGGCCACTCATAACTTCTTCTGTACTAGAGGACAGACGGGGGTGTTGTCACCTGCATTTTCAAGGGGAAGGATCCCTGGCACAACGACAGCAGAGGTGATCCACCGATGATGGAGTTACAGGTTCAATCTGGAAGGGCTGTAAGAAGATATGAGCATAGCTTTGTGTGTAACACCAAGCCACGTCAGCCCAGCCACGAGCGACAGTCACCAAGCCGTGTCACCTGCCCTGAGTACATCCAGAACCTGTTTCACAGCGACGGACAGGGAAAAAAACACGGAACCCATCTTCGTTTCCTCCTAGACCGCAGTTCCTTGTCCAGTCCTAAATGCCTGCCACCGCAGCGAGACCTGTGCGAAGCCAAAAGTCTCACACTAGAGGTCCCCACAGGCCAGCAGAACCCTTTCCCGAAGGGCGGGATGATCGACGTGGGCTTTCCGAAGGGCATTTCCCTCCCCAGTTCCATAAAAGTCTCCTCAGTTCCTGCAGAAGCCTCGCACCTCACCGCGGATCCACCTGAGAGGTCCCAAAATCGTCATCTACACGCCTTGCAAGGGCTGTAGACCATTGTGGGTCTTCCCACAATATATGTCCTACCTTCTTTTGTCTCCAGTCATAAAAACGGGTACCTTCACTGACTCACGGAGCTCTGAAAGCAGATCTATAACTTTAAACACCTGGGTTTAAACAGCTCCTTCCTCTGTTTTGGTTGAAAATTACTGTTCCTGAGTAGCTTGCCCATGTCTTCTGATCCTTCTCCCACCCGCACTCCTTGCTGCCCTGCCTTTGTGCCCACTCCCTCCACTAACTGCTCTGCCTGCTGGGCTCAGGGGTGGAGGGATTTTCTGCCGTTTCTGTCTCCTCTCTCTTACCCTCTATCCCATACAGGTATGCCTGGAAAATTTCCTGTTTGGGGCAGAGCATATGTGGATTTCTAACATTACAAAAATAACAAGCACAAAAGGAGTTGCTGCCTCACACCCAAAAAAGTCAAAAGGAAAGTCACTCCCTCACCCCCAAAAAGCAGGAGCATCAGTAGACCTGGGATATTTAGATGTTGGGCTTTGATTGAGGGAGGCACATTTGGCACATGGAAGAGCACTGCTGAAGGGAGCAGAGGGGAGTCTGTGTGCTCATCTCACCTGTGCCCGTCAGAAAAGGCAATCTGTGCAACACTTCACTTTCTGTGGGGTAAAACTTCCCCTGGGTCCTCTGTTATTGGCACACACCTGCCTCAGCACACCTACCTCTCTGCCCAGGAAGCACTGGTGAGAAGCAGGATGTCCCCTCAACCTCATCCCAGGGGGAAGAGAGGCAGGGCTGGTGGCATGGCAGTAAACCACCCTCACAGCTAGCATGTGCGCTGGATGGCAGCATGGCTTTTCCAGCAAGACTCGGCCTCCTGCCCACCCTGGCAGGTTTTATCGACTGGTCCCCTTTGCAAGAGCCCATTTTATCACTCCCAAAAGCAGTGCAAAAGCCAGAGGTAGCCACAGCTCCCACCTGTGGCTTCCTCCCTTATCTCTGGTTATCAGCTGGAGCACGGAAAGATGGTAGTGAGTCTGATAATACCCCAGGGAGCACGGGTGCTCTCTTTCTAGCCTTGTGGCAGCTTGCAGATTTCTGTTATGAAAATATACACCAGCATCCCCAGCTGCACGGGTCTCAGAAGGGTGTGCCACCTCATCCAGAAGGAAAGGATTGATTTAAACCCCTAACCCTCTTCTGAGCTGGAGGGAAATGATGCCCACTCTGTCAGAGGGATGTTCTAAAAGAGCTGGGGGATTTGATGTGTTAATGCTGCATGGAATGAACTTGGGACACTAAACACAAATGGAGAAGAGGCTGAAATCATGCTGGTGCCTTCTCGACATCCACTTTTCTGTCTCTCACTCCATCAGTGCAGCCACCTGTGATGGAACAGCAGCACCCCAGCCTCAGCTGCTTGAACTCTGACGATGCAGCAGGGAAGAGAAACTTCCCCCTTGGCTTTGGGGCACTGCTACTCGTGCTCCTGAGAAAGGATGTGCTGGAAGCAAGAAAGAAGATGTCACCCAGGAGCCAAAACTAAACCCATCATCCAGGCAGGACACTCCTGTGCCAGGTCCCTGCTGCCTCTCAGGAGCCTCCTCCTTTTCCAGCCCACACCGCCATTAGGGAAAATACCTCTCCTGCACAGCAGAAAGCAGCTCCAAATGTGTCAGATTTACAGGTGCCAGTGGCTCAGCCCATTGGGTCCCTCAGCTACTGCCCATAACACGGCTGGATTCACCCTAAAGCTCGCTCGTAAATAAAACATGTCCATATCAAACCATACGACAGCCACGGGGATGATGGGAGGCCAGGGAGACCTCATAGCCTGTGTCTGCCTTCCCGGGCACATCACAAGGAGGCTTTGTAAAGGCTGCTTAGCATTCATATGGCACATGCACACCATCAAAGCTAAAAATCAACTTTTAAACCCAGGGCCATCTCTTTTCAAGAAAGGAAAGAGAGGAGAAAAGGGGGAGGTGTTGGGCTTTGCCAAGCTTCAGATGCACCCTATGACTCCAGTGTGAATGGAAGCAAGGCTGGCTGGAGGCTGCCTTGGAAGACACAAAACCAGAGAGGAATCATAATATCTCCAAAGCACATTTTAACTTATTATTATTTTCAAAATATGTCTCAGAAATCCTCTAGTGATTCCAGGCAATTTGAAATTATTATAGGTGAGCAAATAAAATGTCAGAAGATTTATTAAAAATAGTTCATCAAGACAGAGAAAGATTACATTGGAAAAGAGCATTAGCTGAAGACAGAGAGTTCCCTTCAAAGAATAAACTCCAATGAACTTCTTACTCCACTGAAAGTGAAAGAACCATACTCACAGCTCTAAAGCACACCACCCTACTCAAACTAAATTATTTTTGCTTTTTCACATGCTATCTAATTGCAAACCATAACTGCCCAGGAGCCAGCAGTGCAGGTGATAGACCTGAAGACACAATGCCAACCCTGCCCCTGGTAAAACCAGTGTGAGCACAGCCCAGCCTGTAAAGGGGCTCACGAAGAACAGGGCTGCTCAACTGCCTATTGCTTTTTATTTCTGACATTCATTGCAACAGGACCTCCACTGCTTTCCACTGAAGCCCAGAAAGTTTTGGCAAAATACCCTAAAAAATCCATGTCAGCTGCCTGGAGCGCGTGGGTCACATCAGGACTGACTCAGCACCCTACCTGCAGCCTTCCTGCTGACACATGTGCCAAGTCAGGAGCAGCACTTTGCTCTCATCTTTGGCAGGTGCAAGAACTAACATGGAGTGTCAGAGGCCCTTCCCAGAGGCCCTTTTCCCTACTCCCTGGGCATCGTTTGGCCACCTTGCAGCACGCTGGCTGAAGCCACGTGGGGCTGCAAGGTGTTCACGCGAACCATGCAGTTATCATTCTTGCCTTACCTGCTCCAGGAGAGGAGAATTTCTTCTCCCCATTCTCTGGGGATGGGTAGCACATTGCTGGATGCTCTCTCTCCCCAGATTATGATCAGGAAGTTGATTGTGAACACAGACAGTGTTTAATGATGTCTCGTTCTACTGGATCTTACATAGTCATTAACTTTACAAAGAGATTTCAAATGAGATTGCATTTCTCTGAGTACAAGATGTACCTACCTACCTACCTACCTACCTTCCTGCAGACTGTTGGGAAGCCAGCTGCACTGCTAGCAGAGCGTAAGCACTTGCTGTGTGTTGTGCTCAGGCCCAGACCCAATGGCCACATCTGGCTGGAAACACACGTTGTGATCAGCAGCGCTGAAGCCAATTTGGACGAGTCAAGTTCATCCCTGAGCTGAACGTGGAATCTCTGTGGCTGGAGGCTGCATGCTCTCCCTTGAGACTGCGTTTACTGGTGTGCGTTATTAATGAAAAAAGTTCCCTGTAGCTATTTTTGTATGACAAAAATCCAGTTATTACTCTTGAGCGTGGCATTTCGATGCAGAAGGCTTTCTCTTGAAAAGTTTCAAGGGCAGCAGCTTCCTCTTTCATGTGAGAAATGTTTTCAGCAGAAATTAGAGACGAGGTAATAAAGAGCATCAGTATTACTCCACTGCAGTAATGCCCCTACTGACTAAATGAAGTCAGACAGCGAGCACGGGGGAAGCTCCCTGTGCCAGCCAGGGCAGGTTTGCAGATGTTGGAGACAAGTGCATGACATGGTCTGAGCTGAGAACGCAGTCTGTGCACTCCCAACAATGCACAAGCAGGCCCCTGTGCTGCTGGGAATCCACCAGGAAAAGCACTCCCACCTGCGCCACGTGCCATGGGCCGCTCCTCTCAGGTCAAGTCCTTCAGAGAAGCTGTAGGGCTGCTCATTGCTTTGCCCCCAGGTCTACAGCACAGCCAAGAATGTCTCAGGAGCCACTGAATTTGGGTGCTAAGGCTTCTGCTTGTTTGATTACCAGAAAATCAAAGGGCTCACAGGCTCCTGACTGTCAGGAATTTCAGCTCAGCTGCCTGTGACACTGCAGTGGGGCCGGTTCCTTCAAGCTACTGCCATTGCAACTGATCCCCAGGGAAAATATTTCTCTTTCAACATAATGGAGCCTTGCTGCTCCCTAATATCCCGCACAGATACTAAAAAAGCCCCCTCTGTGTCACATCAAGAAATCATGGATAGCTCTTTGAACTACCATTTTTAGCTTAGACACACCTGAGGGCCAGCAGCAAAGTGGTTCGGGGCAGCCAGGAGAATACAGGCCCTTCAATATCCAAATCGTGCTGCAGAGCCTTGCTGGCACCTGTCCATGTGAATACATGTGCCCACCACCAAGCTTGTGCCAAAGACACCAGCTTGGAGCACTTCCTTGAGATAGGGTTATGTTCCCCTCACCAAATCTGCAAGTGAACTGCCTCACAATGTTAGATTTTCTTTTTTTTTTTTTTTTTTTTTTTTNTTTTTTTTTAATTTTTAAAGGCTGGGTAGGAGGAAAGCCCCGGGGACAGCACAACCTGAAGCTGTGCTGAAGCCGAGAGCGCACACGGCCCCGGGGCAGTTGGTTCATGTAGTTCCCCATCCATCCATCCATCCATCCATCCATCCATCCATCCAGTTTATTTAGCAAAACACCACACAAGTTATTTCTTCCCACGAGCTCCCAGGACTCCCAGACGAAGCTCCTTTTTCCTCTCCATTCCATCCAGCTATCTGAGAGCACCTTATCCTGCTGCTCTTCCCACCGGAGCTGGAAACAAGGCTTGCTCGATAGAGAGCCAAGGAGGACTGCTTGGCATGGCACAGGGAAGCCGAGCTGCAACCCCCGAACTACAAAAGCTTTGCATTTTCCTTCTTGACTCCATGCCTTTTTCCTTAAAACTCCCGTTGAAGCCCAAAAAGCTGGTCTGTGGAGAACGGCGTTGGTAAAACGACCTACGGCACTGCTATAAATATTTCTTATTATGCTTTTTTGTTGCATGTAACAAATCAGAGCCGCGGTGTGTGCCGTCTCTCTGCCAGGCAAGCACCGACCGGCAGCCAGGTGCCGGCACTCCCCCGCTCCGCAGGGAAAGCCCTGGGAGCAGCCGCTCTGCCGGGCCACCGCCGTCCCCACACCGTCACCCGCCAGGTACCCGGTCTGCGGAGTGGGCGGGCTAGTGGCACAGCTGAAGGGACACGACCCGGCGCTTCCACCTCACCGAGGGCAGCGGGGAGTCCCGGCTGAGTGCCCGCTCCGAGGTGCGGGGGAGGCGGGCCGAGAGCGGGTCCCCTCCCCCCGAGAGATAATAAAAAAACTAAATGAAAACAAAATGTTAACAGCTGCCGGGGCAGAGGCGGTGATTTGCGGGCAGGGTTGGAGCAGGGAGGGCAGGCCGAGGGGCAGGGGCCGGGGCCGGGACGCGGTGTCTCTGTGTGTGTGTGTGTGTGTGTGAGGGGAGGGGG
>WEKY01019604.1:613751-636704 GCA_013390045.1 Picathartes gymnocephalus | reverse complement strand
TTTTTGTTTTGTTTTTGTTTTAAGGGAAGAAAAACCAGCAAAGCGGCATTATAGCCCCAAGGAGAATTTTCTGTTAAAGTCACTGCCAAAAGAATGACCAATTTGTAAGTGAAATGTTGACACTTTTATAACATAGCAAATATCTTTCCCTTGAATGAAGCACTTCAAGATTTTTTTTTTTTGTAGAAAAGATGAATTTTGCCAGGATGTTAAACACTAGTAGGAAGTGCTGCAATTCTATAACACATTTTCCCTTTCACTCTGTTTCCCACATACAATTCCTTCAAGGCTCCACAAAAGAGTCACTTCAGCAGAACCATCCACAGAAAAGGCGGGTGAAACCCACTGGGTAAATAAAAGCCTAGCTTAGAAGTATTAGTAAATACCATCATCCCCTTACCAGCAGAGTACCTGCAAAGCCCTCTGCACAGGCTGCTGACTCCCATTTTCCTGGCACTAGCCTGCCTTCACCGTGGGCTTGTTTTTTTCACAGGAAAGACAGCTGGCGTCATTGGAAGCAACTGGTCCCCTCAGTGAAACACCTGCACCTGATTCTGTGCTGAGGGTGCTTCTGTGTCTCCTTCTCCTCACCCAGGAGACATCTGAGGAAACTGGGCAATGGAGAGGCTGAGATGTGCTCCAAACAGCTTGAAGTTTGCAGCACACAAGGTATTTGTGCCTGATTTGTACGGAGGCAAGGATGGGGACCGGGTCAGGGTGTGCCCCTGCACAGCTCTGCACCTGATTCCCCCAAACCCTCTCTGCAGCAGCCCCAGGACTGTCCCACAGGCTGCATCCCTGCACACTGCATGGACCTGGAGTGCTGCTGAGATAGTTTACACCCGTTGGTCTTTGGTCTTGCTAGAGGACAGCCAGTAAAGGGAGGTGGGAGCAGAGAAGCTTTTGAAGTGGGGAGACCACAAAGCTCATTTAGGATGCATACATCACCAAAAAAACCCCAGCCACCAGACAGTAATAACTTCAAAACAGTGCTGACTGGAGTTGAAAACAGTGATGTACTGGCAGAAAAACTAGTCCCTAAGCCAAGTTCAGACGTGGTGTGAGCTGAATTTGACTGTTTATGATGCTGAAGAGTGCTAATAGTTGCCAGCAGGCAAGTCTTGCTGTTAAAGAGAAACACACAACTTGTTAAAGGGACCTCTGGGCACTCTTTCAGGCCTAGCAGAAATCATAACCAACCCACTCTGCACAGTAGAAGCTGCTGGAGAAAGCAAGGGCAGTGTCATGTTCCTTGGTGGGATCTGGGGTATAGGACACAGGTTGCATTTAGTGTGCACATTGCAGAAATCATGAAAGGAGCAGAAAGCTGGCGGGGGCACAGAGGAAGAGGGCTTCTGGGGACACAGACTGGAGCAGAAGGCCACACAGGCTGCCTACAAGATGTTTTCTTCTACTGTGTTTGGGGGACAGGATTTGGGACCATTCTTTCTAAAAAAGCAGATACAGCAAATAAGAAGGATTTTAGAAGTGGAACGTTTGCATTGGAAAATGGTCTATTCTGGGAGTTGTTGAATGTAATGCATTTTCCTTCCAAAAAGTTGACCATTTTATTGAGATTGCCCAAGTTTTTCATGGTGAAAATGTACAGCAGACCGTTTGCTGAAGAAAAGACTTCACTCTGTGTCAACTTAGTTTAAAATTTCATTTTGAGGTATCTCTACATCAAAGTACAGTAATGACATTTAAGCTACCAGAAAAATTCTGGACTCTACTTCTTGCTTAACAAAGTGATAGCAAGTCTGCATGAGAAAAAGTCAGGTGGTCAGCTGAAAAGCAGCGGGTTGGAAAAAACAGAGGTACGGATGTGTGTGACAGCTTTTCCCCAAACTCCTCCAGCCATGGGGATAGCCTTGATGTTCAAAATATGCTCCTAAAACATCTCAGAGGAAAGGGTCTGTGTGGCATTAACAACCCTGAGCACTCTCTGCCCAAGATTCAGCCCTGCCATAGGATTTGCATCTCAGAGCTCGTGGACCAGAAAACTCTGCTGAGACACAGATGTCTTATGTGTGGGGAGGGGTTCTCCTCATAGGGTCCTCCCCAAGCCCATTTTCCTCCAGTGCCTTTGGTCTGCCCCTCCCCATCTCTACTTAAAATTAACTTGGCATCATAGATCACCCCACTTTCTTTCTCAGTGCTTTCACCAGGGGAGAAAGCTGGAAGTGGGAGGTGGAGCATAGGGAGCAAAGGGATAAAAAAGAAAATGGAAAATGTGGAAGAAAGTGAGAGGCTGAGGAGGGAGGGAAGGAGCGGGGAGGAAGGGCTTGAAAGGACTGGTGCGGGACAGGGGCAGGGCGGCGCACATTGTGCTTGTCTCTATCCGTCTAAATAAAGGGACCATCCTGACTTGTGTCCCAGCTGGGAGAGGTTTTGTTGCCTTTTGGGTTTTGGTGTCGTCCCCTCCCCCTGTTTTGCTCCCCCTCCTCTCTTCCCTCCCCTCCCCGCTTTCATATGGACTGCATCAAAGTGCCCCCGTGTCTCCGACTCCTCGGGCGTTTCCGCCCCCTCCCTGGAGGCACAATGTCCCCCTTTGTGGCCACCATCCAGATGACCTTTTCTACCTTCTTATCCCCATTTATCCCTGCGCCCCCGGGTAAATAAACCCCGCGGCGATGGGTAGGTAGAAGCTGGGATGGAGAGTGCTGGCCCTGGGGCAGGTGCTTTCTTTTGCAGCCCCCCTAGCTCCAGTGAGGCAAGGATATATAACAGGAATCGAGACCTCCAAGAGAAGGAAAACACCTGTGCCCTGATGTTTTTACAGAGGATATTTTCTTTTAGAAAACCACGAGAGCTCTCTGCTGTGAATGCCGTATTTTCCAGTGCCCCTAGTCTGGCACAAGTTTCTGAGCAACCATAAATGCACTGAGGTATGATACAGTGCTCCAGCTATGAAATCCCAGTAAAAGCCTTTATTCTGCATGCTTTCAGGCCTTGACATTCAAGCAGATGTACCTGTGCCAAGCTCTACTTCAGCTGTGCATGCTAGAAAGGCAGGTCCAGGATGGACACATGAACAGCCCCTATTCCCCGGGGCAGACAGGGATATCAGAGTGGGCTCAGGTGGCTCATCCTGGCTGAGCATCTGGCTTGTGTTACTTCACCAGCTTTGTTTGTAAAGGGAGAGCTCAGATCCACACAGTGCCCCAGGTTGTCCGAAAAGGAGAATTCTCCACCCCAAAGCCCTACTCTCTGTGTGTTTCAGATCCTATTTTGGCTGCCCAAGGTGATAAAGTCAGATCCTAAATTAGTCCCTTATAATCTAAATTGAATTTAGACCCAGAAAATCCCCATCTTTCAGATGTTTCTGGTTACACAATAACTCTGGCTCTTCTTCTCAGAAGAGGGAAATGGCAGGATTTTGAAATTCCTTGTTGGTTCATGTTTGCATATAAATGCTGATTTTATCTTTTCTGTACACAAAGTAAACACAAAGCTGTTTTACAATAATGTTGCCGTTGAAACATGCATCAAGGATGGCAAAACAACTTAGAGATGTTTCCAGACCCAAGGACCATGCCTCCCTTCACACAAAGAAGCCGCCCGCTCCGAGTGCCCAGCACACCCTCACCCCTGTTTATGCAGATCAACAGGCAGGTTTCATTAGGCAGCAGTAAGATTCTGAAGTAAAAGTTGCGTGGAGATGACAAAGGATGTGTATTCACCCAGGCTACCTAAGCGCAGGGTCCTGATGGAGGTGAATTTTTTCCACAGGCCCCCAAGAGCTGTGGACCTTGCTGAAAGTGCCCAGAATCACTGTAACTGAGAAATGATGGCTCTTACTTTTACTGGGATTTATGTCTATTATAATGCTGGTCAACACAGGCAACGTAATTCAGATTAAGTAAACGTTTAAAATAATGTAGCTATTGATGATTAACTCTCTGGGGGTAAACTCTTATGCTGAGAGATGCTCTTTGTGAAAGAACTAAATGCAGTCATGGCCAGCAGCAGAGAAAGGAAGATGTGCTGCTGGGAGGAGAGAGCTGTCAGAGAGTAAATTAATTCAGCATAATCCCAGATTTACAGAGCCCTGCTGGAGGATCAGAGGTGGCCATACTTAAAAAAACCCGACCCTGTCCACAAACCTGACAGTCTTAGTTATGGAAAGAATAATGTACAATCAAATAAAACCACATTTTCTGATGATTTCTTCTTATTTGTCAATGGATACTGCAGAAACTCTGTTTGAAAGTCAAAAGCTTCTGGTGAAAGAGGCGCTTTTGGGTATAATGGGAGAGGATAAAAATCCAGCCCAAATATCTCCTTTCGGCCATCTAGGAGTGTGGTGTCTACTTTTAAGTTAGTCATTTGACTACTCACCTACTTTAGCAGCCCACGAAGACAGAGGCATTTTCTGAGAGCAATTCACTCTGCTGGCTCTGGGATGGCTGTTGGCCATGGGATCAGCCACCCCTGGGTGATGCCTGGCCCTCCCAACCTCCCTAGGTGGGTCTGTGGTGAGGAGATGCGTCAGCGGTAGCCAGCTTTAGGTGGTCACGGGTAGAGGAGTTGCCTCTTGCCCTATATACCTGGGTGCTCATGGAGGCTGAAGCACTTCCCCCCATCCCAGAAGTCATCTCTGAAATAACACCTATTCGCCCCAAAATTCACTGAAATCCAGATTGCTGTAGCTTGCAGTGGCCTTTGCATCGCATCTGTACCCTCTGAGGCAGTATCAGAAATAGACCCCAGTTCCCTACTGGTGGTCACCATACCTGACCTACAGAACGGGCCACGCTGAAAAAGCCCACAGCCTCATGCATTGGGCATCAACCCTTCATCTTGAAACGACACTCAATGCATCCAACAAAATCTGGGTGATACATTTCTCATGTCCTAGCAGTCATAGGAGTTTAAAATATTACACTGCCTTTGACATCACAGCAGCAAAATTGAAAAGTCACAACAGCTGTTTAAAGGGAAACAATTAAAAAAGTATATTTGCAGGATATTCCTATTAGAAACCACACTTTCCTTTTTGTTGCTTTGGACAAGAAATTTAGGAGAAGGACTGGTGTGTGCACATCATCTCCAGGCACTGACCCCTGTGTCCAAAGCAAGAGGCAGCAGAGGGTGGGATGAAGAAGATAACTGAGAAATGTCACATTGTTTAGTAACATGAGTCGTTCCACAGTTATTCCATGCCAGAAGCAATTGCAGTGGGACAAGCAAATCATCCCAAGCCCCCTGGCACAGCTGCCCAGGCCAGGCTCATATGTCTGCAGTGCAAAGCACAAGAAGCTCCTGTAAAGCAACAGGTCCCACTGCAGTGTGTCAAGCCCTGCTGCCAGTCCCAGCTGTCATTTGCAGCCAGGTAGGTAACACTGCTGCAAATTTCATTACTACAAGCAGAGCCTCAGCCTATCTAGAAATGTAAGTAACAGCCTGGGTCAGTATGAAAGAAGGAGTATATTAAATTGTCAGGAACAGTAGAAGATGCATATGCCAATATCTTGTCTCTCAATGGAGTCACTCGCCCACACGAGCTCCTCATCTGACCTCACTTGGGTGGCTTTTACTGCCTTCATTGTTTCTGTAAAAACCTCAGAGGTATTTCAGTCCATAAAGAAGATGGAAAGTCTATTGATTGCCTTGTGGCTGCAAGACAAGCCCACCCCTACCTTGCCCTGAGCCCTCCACCTTGCCAGAATCCCCAATCCTTATCTCCCACTGAAAGCCATGGGCACTTTTAAAAGTCTGGAGAGATCTCCTCTCTGCCTCCACTCCTGCCCTTTGCTCTGCAGCAGGGCATGTATGTATGACACATCAAGTGAGGGGGCAGATACACTTCTGTTCCTTGAAAGAAGCCCTGCCATGTGTGTTCTCTGTAGGTGAACAGATGTGGCCATTCTATGTCTCCCAACCCATGCTGGTCTGGTGTCACTGCTCCTGTCTTGGCACCGTTTCCCTGTCCCCACAGCTCCACCACCTCCCCTCTCCTCCCCCCACTTCTGCCTTACCTCCAGCCTCTCTGGGCAGTGATTAATGGTGCCCATCAATCAGGCACGGCTGCGATGAATGCGGCAGCAGTTTGCGATTAACCTTGGAGAACCTCGTCCTCCTGTCCCCGGCCGTCCCCCTCCAGAGCCCCCCACTGAGATTATCAGGTGAAATGAGGCGGGATGAGTTTCTACCGGGGAGGGGGGTGGGCCCTGGAAAACAGGTCCCCTGCTCTTTTCATATTGAAATGGAGAGTTCTCGATCGCTCCTTTGAACTTTGTTCACAAGGGTAAAAAGAAACCCAAACCCCAGTGTTTTCCTTCAGTAATGTAGAGGGGAATCAGGATTGGGACAGTCAGGGTTAGTGACAACAGTGGTGCCAAAAGGAGTTGGTTCACCTGCCTTGTGGGAGAAGAGAAAGTGTAAAAGCATGGGGCAATTACCCACAGGGGACAGAGTTTCACTGGACCTCCCCTTGTTTTCTCTCGTGTCTGTGTAGCAAACCCTGACTTTGCTAGTGCTGTACCAACACGGGATGGAATAGAGTCCTTGCTTTCATGAGGTGATGGCAATGATTTCTTAGTTTCTTATCATGCCTTTTCTTGGCTTCAACCAGGATTTGGATTATTCACCCCTGTCACTGGAGGAGAGTGGAAAGGGAAGTGCTCCCATTTCTGCCTGTGCCAAGTGCTTATATTCAGGGTTGCTCGGCTGGACCAGACTGTCATCCTTGCAAACATCAGTGTGGCTTGCCCCAGTGCAGCAGGGTGCATCTCGTGCTGTGGTTTAGCACATTGCAGCAGGCTGAGGAGGAAAAGCCAATGACACCATCTGAACTACACCTGCTCTCAACACACTGCCACGGTGTGAGTTGACACTGGATGTTTTTGATTTGGAGCTGCTCAAGGGCACAATTTACACTTCTGGGTGAGAGGGTTTGCTCGTGGTGGTGGCTCGTTGCTGGGGTTGGCATTTGTCAGGCTGGCAATGCTGTCAGCTCGGGGTGAGTATCCCATGGGTCGCACACCTGCTGAGACAGCAGGGGGGGAGGCAAAACAGCCAGCACCTTCAGTGGACAACTAGAGACCAATACCAGGGAGGAAGTTCTGGTGAGGGAGCTCATACTTCAGCGAGTGGGATACATTTCTGTTTTCACTCCTCCAAAAGTCCTTAGTGCTCCCTCATTTGCTTATAACCACCAAGAGGCTTTGTTGGTAAGAAATAAAGCTGCACGTGCTCCTATTTAGAGGGCTATGGGGCCCTTTTTAGTCTTGTCCCTTGCAGATAAGGATGCAAATTAACAAACGAACTTCAATTAATAGCCAAATCCCTTTAAAGAAACAGCCGCATACTCAAGCATTTCTGAACAGGGAAATATTCTGAACCCAATATTTGTCTCTTATTTGAATGGTCATTATGAACATTTTGAACTCTGTTGTTCATACATTTATATACACACACATATACATGCAGTCCTGTGCACATGCAAATGTTTGTGTGTCCAGCCAGTGTTTTCAAATTCAGGAGGAGGAAACCTTGCTTTACTCATGGATTTGGTGGGGAGCTACTCGGGTTGCCATCAGTTCAGGGGCTGGCCTCCAGCATTAGCCTGTTTCATCCTCTTCTCCAGCCATCCCATCCCTCCTCACCCCAGACTGTGGGTGCTTGAAGGGTGCCACGGGGCTGCCCCTTGCAGGAGAGTTCTGGTGGGGAGTGGATGGACTGGCTGCCCAGGAGCCTGACAGAGCAAGGCCCAGCTTCGCCACAGCACTCGGGGAGGTGGGGCGAGGCAGGGAGGGCACATGACTATTAAGATCTCCCTTCAAATGTTATTAAATAATGTTTTGCTGCTGCAGCATAACAGGTGTGGAGGCACAGGCAGGTAAACACAGCCCAGAGCAGGGCAGCCAGCCAAGTCTGTTTCCTTACATAAATCTCTCCACTTCAAGGTATGCAATTAATCCCGGCTCCAGCCTCCGTTTACCACAGGCCTTCTTTGTACACATGATGTATTAATCACCAGAAAGGACTTTTGCACCTCTGCTATCACTCTCGCTTTGCAGGCGGCTGCAAAGAACTCTGAGAACCCACAGAGACCAAAGGACGTGGTGGCAGAGGCGGGTTGGTGATGGCACCTCACACCAGACAGCCAGAGGACGTGTGTGGGTGCACACACGGGTGGGGGTGTGTCCCTCTGCCACACTACGCTGTGCTGCAGCTCATTTGACCCTGATTTTGCCAGCAGATCCCCTGCTCCGCTTTCCCTGGAGACAACGGACGTTAATCAGTAACAGCTCCCCACCCTGAGTTTTACAGGGCTGACTACAAGGAGCGCTCATTAAAAAGCCAGGACAGCAGATCCCCATCAGAAAGCCTGATCCTGCAAGAGCCTGCATGTAGTTCTTCATCCCTGGTGTACACAGGCGGGAGCAGCCCTATCTCCTGCATCTCGATGGAGGGAGAGGGCATGGCTGGCCCATAGTGGAGCCTGCCCACACCAGGCTGCCACAGCACCCCTGTCCTGGCCCTGTTTTGGCAAGCCCGAACTGTTTGTGCTGCCCAGCTTGAGTTCTGCTGGAACATGACTCTGCAGCCACCAGTGTCCAGCTTAGACCAAGAGCCCAGCGAGGCCAGGCAGCTCAGATTGCGAGAGCCCTCAGTCTTCCCCTTCACTCCCCATTTTGCCCTCCACGACGGGTGCTGTGTGTGTTTTACATCCATTCCAGAACCGGCAGCAACAAGAGCCCTGAAGTTACACACTCACCTGGATCCTGGCACCAGCTCTGATGTCCTCTCTGGTCCACACTTCCCTGAAATCCCTGTGGCAGAGCAGGACATTTCTGAGAGGCACAAAGCATTAGGATGGCAGCAGACTGAAGCCAAGCAAGAGACACCTAAGTGCCAGCCTTGTTCATCTGTTTGTCCTGCCATCCTTTTGGCTGCAGATGCTGCCCAGGCTCCCCAGCACTGGCACCCCTCCACTGTTCTCCCCTTCTTTACCTCCTTCCCAATTGCCTTAGGAAGGAACCCAGGACCTTGAATTTACCTGGCTCACTGTTGGCAGGTGCACCCCAAAAAATCTTCACTGAGACAGCAATGGCTGCAGCTCGGACTGGGTTCACTGGGGAGGGATTTGGGGTAAAGCAGAGAGAGAGGGCAGCAGATAGCCTGTGTGCTTTAATGTGTACCCAGAATGCTCCTATCTCCAAGGCCTCATAAAGATTACAGATGCGCTTCTTCAAAGCATCAGAGATTGGAGCGTGGGACAGGCAAACGCCCACCCTGCTCCCACCAGGGCCATGGGAGCCCGTGGGGATGCCTCTCCTCCCCATCTGCCTGTGAGGGGTCAAGGGCTGAGCCTTCAGCCCCCACGATAAGTGGGGTGGGAGGGAGCCAGGAGCAAGGCTGGAGCTCACTGCTGGCTTCCAGCTGCCTCAGCTTGGTGTTCGGTGTGGCCAGAGCCATGTCCCTGGCTGGGAACACACGTGCATGGGGTGGCTGAGTCACAGAGCTCCTGCTCCAGAGACTTTACCCAAGCACTGCTCAGCACCCTTCTGAAACCTGGCTGTCACCTAGGGTAAACAGCACCTATTGCTTGTGGCTCCCCAGATATACCTGAGGTTTTTTGGATGTTGGCAGCCAGTGCCTGGTTTATGCTGAGGAGGCTCTGCAGCCTGCAGGTAACGCCCTGCTCCCCAACCTGTAGTGCTGTGCTCCTTCAGGGCACATTGTCCCTTGTCCCAGGGACTTCTAGCCATGTATTATTTTATGAGCCTGATCACTCAAAGCCTTTCCACTTCTTGTTTTCCTTTGGCTGGAATGTTTGCCTCTGGATGCACTCAGACTATTCACAGCAAAGTAAAAATAGCTACTTGGCTTCTCTGGCTGCTATTTCTTTGGCTGTAGCCTTACTGTCAGGTGAGGGGCAGCCTGCAAGATGCTGGTTCAGAGTCATTTGGTAGGAGCTTGAGCAAAGAAAGAAACTTTCCCGTTTGCACAGTGAAGACTTGCCTGCCCCAGCCACAGAGGGCAAGGCACGGTGCAAAGGCGGAGTGCCAACAAAGTAGCCACTCACCCCAAGATAAAGCTGCTAAAGACTGATGTTAATTAAACAGAGAATGTTTTTGTTTCAGCATGCTTATTAATTATTATTATGACTATTTGCGTTTATATTGCAGTGATGCCCACAGGTCTGAATTAGCAGCCTGGAGTCACTACTGTCCGGAGAGCAAGCATCCAGGTGGGCAGAGGCCAGGTCCTGAAAGCTTACCCACAAAAACAGCAGGAGCTCAGGCTAGCTTTTCATCCCAACAAAACTGTCCTTTTCTCCTTGAGGTGCAGCTGAACTGTGCTGTTTTAAGCAGCAGGGATCAGAAGTGTATCCTGAGGACCACGCCAGACCCCTTCTGCCATGTGGCCATCAGTGGGGACTCGGGTGGGGGGAGACCTGCAGAGCTCACAGAGTGGCTGGGTACCAGGTCCAGAAAGGACACTGGGTTGCTATATCACCTGTTTTTGTTGCAGTCAGTAACAAAGGTCTCCTCAGTGCAATGTTTTCTCCCTTCAGGCTATTTTTCATTGTTCTGCGATGCAGGCGCCACAGACAGGAAGAAGAAGGTAAAAAAAAAAAAGAACGAAAGAAAGAAAAAGAAAAAACCAATGAGGCATGATTTTCTAGGCCCTGAAATCATTGTCCAGGAGCCAGTTCTCTCCTACCAAGGGATCCTTTTCTCTTTCCAGACAAGGCCAAGACAGGAGCAGAAAGGGAGAACAGATGTGAGGGTATCACAGCAACGTGAGCATGGTCCTCTGCAGTGCCCCATCACCCTTGGCTCCCATGCAGGACAGATTGCCAAGGAGAACATCACAGGTGAGAAAGTGGTGATGTGGGTCCCTTGCAGGGTAGGAGGCAGCAAGGGCAGCCCCACAGCCTGTGGCTTGTAGCCCTGGCCAGTGATGGCAGGTGATGGCTCCTGCAGTCTCTGGGGGGAGAATAGCAATCCCAGAGCTTGGGACATGGCAGAGGCCAAAGCTCCTGCTGCTCTCTAACATCCTGGGCATCTCTAATTAAAGAAGGGATGTTTCCTCCAGCCTCCATCCATCACTGCTGCAAAGGAAGGCAAGCCTGTGTCTGGTACCCTTGAGCAGTGACGGAGGGTTGTACACTCCTGCCTTTCTGACCACATCTCCAGAGCTCTCACAGCTTCCCAATGAGCTACCACTGTTTGAAAGGCAGACCACAGCCTTCGCAGTGTGCTCAGGACAGTGGATGGACACAGAGAGCCATGGCCACAGCATTGGGGCTGTGCAAGTCTTGCTGCCTTTTCCCTCCCTGGGGGGCTGTCTGGATGCTTGCCACCTTCCCTCTCTCTCCCAGGGCAAGCTCTCCTGCCCCAGGACCTCTCTGTTTCACAGGGTCCCTCAACCTCTTCAGCTGGCTCTTTAAATCAAAGCCAGGAGGAAAATGTTATCAACCTGCAGCTTGAGCAGGCAAACCTCGGGCAACTGTCTAGTGAGACTATCTTGAAAAAAAATGGAAATGAAAATTCTGTCTGAAAATGGAATTTCTCCTGGGTTTCGATGCTTTTTGTTTCCTCTGAGATTAGGAAGGAGAATACAGGTGTCCCTGTGCCCTGGCTTTTGGACAATATCCCTGCAACTGGGGCACTGCTGAGGATGGAATGGATATTGCATGTAATGTTATCTGGGATCTCCAGAGGAGGATGCCAGGTAGGAGCCCCCAGGTTCCCTGGACAGCGGGCTGCTGAGCAGTTCTGAGCTCATTCATTGCACCTCTCTGCATCCCCATATGTCCCTGTGAGACAGAACTGATCCCAGAGAGGGGCACCCACTGAGATCTGCAGCTGGGGACCCCAGGAATGAGCAGAGTAAGAGTATGTCTGCCTTCTCTTTCATTTGCCTCCCTTTGTCATGCTTATGAAGAATTAATTTTTTCTTTGGAAGTCTCCCTCCTCCAGCCCTAAATAATCTGCCTCATCACCTTGTCCCCCCCTCTCCCACCAGCTGAGCTTTTCAAGCATTGCTTCCTGAACCATGGCTGGCTCTGGCTCTATACCACCAGCCAGGAGCTCGAGGATCCCTCCTGCTGCCTCCTTTGGACTTCTATCAGGTTCAACCTGTTCAATTAGTGGTGCTCCAGGCGCTGTGGGTTCCAGCTTTCTCTTTCTGCTTCATTTAATTTGAACACATGCACCTCTCCCTCCCTTCTCCTCCCTGCTCACTTCAAGGCCCCAGGCTCTGCACTGTGAAAGGCACAAGGCAGGGCATCACTTACACACCTGGAATATGTTGCAACAAGCCCAACAGCCTTTTACAAGGAAGTCTTGGGCCCAGACGATGAGTTAGAAAGTCCTTTTGCAAAGCCGCCTTTCTTGGGTAACAAAATGCACAGCTAAAACCCATTCACTGATTTCCAGTGCTCCTTGGGGGATTGGTTTTCTGACCTGCTTTCTTCTTTTTTGGGGGCTGTTTAATAGTGCCCTGTGCACACATGGAGAGCCAATCAGCCGTGTACACAAACAGCATACGCAGTGAGGAAAGGATTAGCTGAAACTGCTCGCTGGCTTTTATTCTGATTTCAAAAGGAAGCTGCTTTTGGAGCACTTCAGTTGCTTGCCTCATGGTGGAGAGCCTTGTAATGGGCACCTCTCTTGCCCCATCCTGACAGTGGCATGGAGATGCCTGAAGAAGATACAGGATGACAAGATCCCATGTTGTGGGCATGGTCCCTGTCACTGTTGCACTGTCACATGGAGTATGGAGGAGTCTCATTTTCTTCTCTGTGTGTGTGGACAACACTGACTCTGGCACAGAGATGGATGCTGTGCCTGTGCACATTGTGTTGGAGTGATCCTTTTCCTGCCAGGGGCTATGTGGTGGCAGTGGGGACAAGCTCTGGGTGCTTTGTGTGAGCAACAAGACCTGACAAGCAGCACGCTGCTGCTGGGGACTTGACTCTGCCATGGGGACCTTCGAGGGCACAGAGCACTTCAGAGGGGGTGACTTGGAGTGTCTGAGCTGTGCAGCAGTCCCCCACAAAGGCACAGCCTGCAGTGCTCCTGGATGGGCAGGAAATGAAACTTAAAGCTAAACAAAAAGAAAATAATCTGATCCGTGAAATTGCACGTTCAGGTGCTGTTGGTGTTGGCAGGGAAGAACTGCCGCTCCAGGAACCTGATGGTGGCTTTGGAGCTCCTTCACTGCCTGCAAGCCCAGCTGAGAGCCTCAGGCAAGCAGAGGAGCCCTTTGCAGTTTCCTGGGCAGCCCTTTACTGGCTGCGTTGGCTGCTTGGCAGCTGCCCAGGGGCTCATGGGGCAAATGCCCTCACTGCCTGGCTGCTTGGAATGTCTCTGCCATGATAAATCTGCCAGAGATGTTGATCCCAGTTCAGTAGGATGAATGGGACAATGAACTATCGAAATCGACACAGTTAGATCTATTTCTGTCAGCAGAAATGCTGACTGCTCTATGAGGACCACCAGCAGCAGCAGCAAAGAAAACATGATGACAACAAAGTGACAGAAAGTCACTTGGCCTGTCATTTCAAGATGAAGATTTAAACAGCTCTCTTACTAAAAAACCAGCTGGAAATATTACACCAGTCTGTGTTAAGTCTCTTCTCTGCTGCCACTACGCTCAGCTGTCCCACTCACGTGTTGGCTGTACACGGCAAAGCATAAAAGCTTGCATGTCTCATTTTGTGTTGGACAGTTTCTCCACGTGGTTTCTTAATGCCTCGGGAGTTTATTCTGCAATATGCCATTTTTTCCTGCCACCAATCTACTTAAATGGTTGGTTGTTTGCTTATTTTACAGGCAGAGAAATATTCGGCTGAGCTATACTGCTGCAACGGTTTACCCAGAGCATTCATCATTGTTTACCAAAACTCAGTGACTGGGTAGAACAAGAGTTCAGCCTGACCACTGCTGCTTGGGAGCCCAAAGGAGGTGCTGGGTGGATGCAGATGCCATTCAAGGTCACCTTCTTCCTCTGAGTGAATCCTTAGGGATGCTCACTCAGCATTGAGTGATGGAGAGCTGCTGGAAGCCCCCCTGTGCACTGCAAGGAGGATCAGAGGCTGCTGCTGACCACAGCCATCCCCAGAACGCGAAGCACAATTTTGGTGGGGATGAAATCAATGGGAATTTTTATGACAGATTTCAGTATCAATTTTCCTTTTAAAAAAAAAAAACTTAAAATGAATGCACTGTTGTCTTTCATCTCAATCTCTTGCAACCTTCAAACACTGCCTCGAACCTGTTTCAGCCACTTTCTGTTTTGAAATGGTGAGAAGACGACCATAAAGCTCCCAATAGTCTGTCTGTCTCACCAGGGTGACTCTCTCCAAAATGCCACAGGTCCATGACGGTGGCTCTGTGCTCCCTGAGTGGGATTTAGAGTGAGGACCAGCCAGGATGGGAGTGTGGGGCACTCCTGAAGCCTCACCTCCATCTGCCCGGTGCCTGGTGGGAGTGATGAGTACAAACGGGCACCCAAGTAAGTATATTTGAAAGGCAATAAAGACGTTTAATGCAGGAACTTGTGTGATTCTTTGTTTGTAAATCCCAGGGTTTGCTGTACCTATCCCTCAGGAAGGTGATACAGCCAGCTATCTAATTTTTCATGCATTTTACCATTAAAAGGCATGCTTTCAAGAGGGCTGGAAGAAAAGAGGCCGTGCTTATTCCATTGACCCCGTGCTATCTCTTTATAAACACGGCTGAAGGATTTCTATGGCTGAGATGGGTAACAAAAGGCTCTGCAGAGCCACAGCTGGGATTTTTCATGCTCCAAGGAGAGACGAGCATCTTGCATCCCACCGAGGGCTTTGGCTGGAGCTGCCGCAATTGTTTCCACCTCTTTTCCCTCTCTTTCACCCGGGACAACCTGCACGGGTGCTGCCCGAACTGGAGGAGAAGGGGGAGAGGATGAGGATGCTGGGCACAGAGCGAGGGGCAGCAGGAAGAGTAGGAGAGGAGGAAAGACAGGAGAGCCGAGGAGGGACGGGCAGCCTGAGCGCACCGCGAGGGAGAGGAGAGAGGTGGAAGGAGGGGGTTCGCGGCCAGGCGAGGGGACGGGAGCTGCCCCTTCCCCTTGAAAGCGGCTTTTCAGATGGAAATGGCGGGGTCAGCAGCAGCCCTTGGATAATGGCCCCCTTCGCTCCGCTCCCCGCGGGCACAAAGAAGCGGGAGGACGCTGCCGGGGGAGCCCCGCTCCGCTCCCCCCGGCCCGGGGCAGAGCGAGGGGCGGCCCTGCCGCGGCTTCCGCCGCTACTCGGGCGCAGCCGGGCTGCTCGCCCAGGGCCCGCGGGGCACGAAAACTGCCTGGAAGAATGCTAACAAGGTGGGGGGAGGGGGGAGAAAAAAAGACGGAGAGAGAGAAAAGCTGAAAGATTTCAACACAAATAATCTTCAAGGAGTGTTCTGTAAACAGAACGGAGGGCAGGGCGCCAGGAGCACCTGCCTCTCCGCATTGACATTAATTGTTTGGGGAAGAAGGGAAAAAAAACCCTCCTCTAGCCGCGCGTGTGCTCGTTGTGTGCCCGCGCCCGAGTGGCTGGGGAGGCGGTAGGTGCTGCCTGGTGATGGGTGATGCCTGGCAGCGGTGGGTGCTGCAGAAAACCCAGCTCTTGCACCCAAACCCGCCGGGTACCTGTCCCGCGTCTGCTCTGCCTCCCTCTACCGCTTCATTCCTGGCTGGTGCCTGAGGATCCGAATGCTTGCTAAAGGTCTTGGTGGTTTAAACCTCTTAGTGTCTTATATCACCCTTGGTTCCTGCGATTGTTTTCTCTCCCTGTACCGTGTGTAATTCCTTGCCGGGCGCTGCCAGGCTCCTGACCTCGCATCTCCCCTGCATTGCCGAGTTCCTCAGGCGCAAGTTTTGTCCTGTTCTGGGGGTGGGTATAAAGGAGCTGGAAGGCTCCTGCACCCACACAGGCAGTGGAGAAGGATTAGACCGTGCACGAACAAGTCCCTAATCATACAGTTTGGCAATCTCCCGGTAAGCCACCTCACCCCTCCCAGCCAGGAATTAATCTCCGGGTCTCAAGTGTGTGGCACCTCCGGCAAGCAGCATCAGTGCTTGCAGGGGCTCAGGGTAGAATGATGCTGTGGCAGCTCGGGTGCCATTTCCCTCTACTTCTTTCCAGTCTGCAACTTGTGCCGGGCCTTGGCTGAAGAGCTCTCTGCCTGTCATGAGCACAGCTCCAAGGATCTAAAGCGTTGACACACAAGTACACACATTTTAGGTTGAGATCCTAAAGGTACCCATTATGCACAGCATCTCCAAACAACAACAGCCTGGGAGCTGCTTCTTCCCTTGTAGCCATGAAGGACATCAAGGCACACAGGGTTTTTCGATGGTGGTGGGGATGTGGGTGGGCTGGACATGATGCAAATGCAGTTGGGACACAAGGCTGAATCCTTGTTCGGTGCCTGGAGTGTAACTGAGGCTGCCAGAGCTGCCTCCGGGGCACCTCCTGTCTCCCTGCTTAAACAAATAACACTTGCCTGAGGCACCCAGCAGGCCCAAGCAAAGCAATCCAGAGAAATCATCCGCCGCTGCTGATGGATTTGTTAGCTGGTGTAAAGGGTATACTGGTTTCATCTGAACACCGCAAGGCTGATTACGACTTGCTAAGGAGCTTTCCTGGCTGTTGCACTCGAAGATCTTCCTACAGATGCAGCTAATATCAGCAAAGGGCTGACGGCTAATGTTTGTTTGCTGCTCTGCCTTGGAGCTAGATGGCACGACCAAATTTTGCAGGCATTGCTCAATTACCATGAAACAGCACGTCAAGACTTCTGCATTTGCTCCCCTTATGCATGCAGAAGTCTGGATAGCCATTGTCAGGGGAAGTGACTGTTTGGTTCAGAAAAACGAGCTGGGAAACGACCAGCCAAGTGTCTGTGATGGGCAGCAGCTCTTATAGTGCTTCCTCAAGGGAGAGAAATCTGCAGCAAAGTCGTGTTTGTCGTAGCATCACCCACTTCAACTGAGGGTTATGTGGGTGCAGCAGAGCACTGGGAACAATGTGGTGTTCTCTTGGTGCTGTGTTAGTCCAAGATTTTGGCATTGACCAGCTCTCCAAAGCTGGAGGAGATCTGCTGGAGGAAAGCACCGGTGAAGTCAAATGTCTCCTGTTCCTTGCTTTTAACTAGGGTTTGTTATTTGATGCCCAAGCTTTCATTTTTCTGTCTCCAGCTTTCTTCTCTTGATAGTCAACATTCCTTACTTGAGACACTCTTAAACCTCACTGTTTTGGCTTCAGACTGACTTAAGAATTTTCTGTCCTGCCTAATGTCCTCCTCAGTACATCCTTACAGCATCTCTCTCTGCCCCATCACTCTTCTTTTGGGGATGGCCATCCTACCTTAGATCCTGGCCCTGGATGCTTCCCAGTGAATTGCACATCCCCAAGCAGTCAGACCATGCTTGGTGTCCCCAGCTGACAACAGGGACCCATGCAGAGTTTCAAGCCCCCACAATGGATGGGGAAACCTGCAGGTTTGGGGGGGAGGAAAAAAGCAGGAGGCTGCCTGTGGCCAATGCTACTTTCCCCCCATCCTGCCCTCTCCCAGTTTAACCATTAACAGGCTGGCTGGCCCTGCCGAGACAATGGTCTGTTTGTTTAGCATGGGGGGAGCTCATATCGGGGGCCTGGCAGATTTATCAAAGCGCAGTGATTAGCTCTATTAGAGAAGGGATTTGTGTAAACAAAAAGACAGGTGCAAAGAGACGATTCCAGCTGGCAAGGGCTTCACAGAGCATGAAGCATTTCAGTGGCAATAAAACTTCTTCCAGGAAACAAGAGTCAGACTGGAGAGAGCACGTGTGGTTTTAACCTATTTGGCTGGCCCTCCCGACCACCGGCCCTCCCAACCATTCATCCTCTCCGCCCCAGCAAGGGGGATGTGGCCTTTGGTGTGTCCATGTCTCTCACCACTCCCCTGAGCTTCCTCCTGTGGATGGGTTGCAGTGTTGGCACGTGGAAGTGGAAGCTGTCCCCTGGGGATGTGCCACTTGTCACCCCTGAGCCATATAATGGACTCCATAGTGGGAAGGCTACCTCCTGTCCTGCCATCCCAGTGGTCTTCCTTCCTTCAGCCTAGTCCTGCTGGAGCGATGCTGGACCACCAAGGTTCCACCAATTGTCAGCAAAGATGTTTGTCATTTGCTGGCAGCTGTGGCCTGGTGCAAGCCTGGTGCCAACCTCTGCAAGAAAGGACAAAGGCTGAATCCCTAAAATGCCCAGACCTTGACCTATTTTGAGAGCTTTCTTTGGAAACAGAAGAGGAAAGCCCTATTGACAGCACACATACCATAATCTACTCGTTCAAAACACCTCTGTTCACTGCATTTGCAAATTTATACTAATAGCTGCTCTGTGAAATTATTATTCAGTTTAAATTACACCTAGATCAGAATAAGCATGATTTTCACCCACTGCCAAAGTGATAATTTCTTCTTCATCACAAGAAACCCTTGAAAGCAGAGCACACAGCTCTCCCAGGCCACCTCTTCAGAGCATTGCTGAGCAGAAGTTGAAGTTTTGATTGTGAAAGGTTGTGTAAGTGAAGAAAATCAAGGGAACAGGAGGAAGCTCACCATGGGCTGAGGTTTTGTTTCTCTGATTTGAGATCTTGGCAAATCCAAGATGCAGGAAAAGAGAAATTTGTCAGCCCCAGCTGCAGTTCATTGTCACAGCAGAGGACTGGTAACAATCTGTCATTTTTTTCTTCTGCAATAACCTTTCCTGCAATAGCAGATATGTTTTTTACTTCCCATGCTACCTACCTGTGTCCTTAAATGATCTCTTCAAAGGAGCTACATTGATGCTGTAACATTTTACTGAGTGTAACATGCATGAAACTGTTTCTTCAGACATGTTATATTGGCCAAGAATGTATTAGCAATACTGGCTGAGGGCTGGGCTTTGTAGATGATTCAGGCCCATGAGGCACCTAAGCACCTACTGAGCTTTTTAGGAGCACTCTAGATTATAGTCTGCAATTTTAGATACTGACTTGTTTGTGTTTTAAGGCACCCATCAATGCTTAACTTATTTCTCTCTATTATTATTTTTTTTCCTTTTATTACAATTTAGTATTACTACTCTTATATTTTGGTTCAATTAATAAACTGTTCTCATTCTAACCCACGAGTTTTCTCACTGTACCCTTCCAGTTCTCTTCCTGCCATCCCACTGGGTGGGAAAATGAGCAGCTCTCTAGTGCTCATGTCCCAGCTGGGGTTAAACCACAAGAGGTGCCCAGGGAAAAACCCAGTCCTCTGGGTGGCTCCTGAGACCTCTTTTGTGCACAGGTCACTGGTGTGCCCGAAGGCTGCAGCCTAGGTGCCACTGCACACCACGGATTTCTGCACAGCCTGTGGAATTTCAATCCACCTTGCCCTGCCTTGACTTTTTTTCATATACCAGCAGAGATGATAAAGCTGGCCTCTGTTTGCAAAGTTGAAAGACTTCATGAGCTATTGCTCTGCTTGCAGCTGGCCACGTGTGTAACTGCATTCTTTGATGGGCTGGATGTACTGTTTATCACTGCAGGTAGCTATAAAATAAAGCCCTGGGGCTATGTCTTCAGAAACAGGTGCCTCAAATGTGGGCCCAAAACATGCACATCCCTAAGGAGAGCTGTGCCGTGAACACTGGGCCCTGTGCACACACAGTACATGTTTCAACTGCCCAAAGTCTGGTGCCACTTAAAATTATCCCTCAAAGTCCACCTTTGTATAGTTTTGATGGTGTAACTTTACTGAGAAGTCCAAAGGCTCACGCACTCAATGCATTTGTGTCTTTGCTGCACTTGCTTTGTGGATGACTTGTGTGTTTGGTCCCTGGATGAGGACGATTGTCATTTGTCCTGCTGTGATCCCTCCCACCCTGCAGCTGTGACCTGCTAGCGTTCTGCCCCATGCTGTTTCTCTGTTGATGGCACACGTGGGACTAATAATGACACAGATGCTACAAACAACTCTCTAAGCCTAAACAGGTCCCAGCATGTGAGTTCCCCCTTATCAGGTTTGCGGCGGTGCCTTTTGCACCTTCCTTCGTGCTAACACTGTTTCACCACCAGGAGCGTGCACATCCTCTCTCCTTCTCTCATGCTGGTTTATGACCATTTGTTTTTGTTCATCTCAGCTGAAAACAAAAGAGTGAGGAAAGACGTGTGTGTGTGAAATCAGAGGTTCTGTGAGAGCAGAGCTGGTGTCATACCACAGTAGGGCCTAAGTAGAGCCCTAAGCACTACATCTGATTTCTCACATTCATGCTTTCCTCACAACAAACAAGCCTCTTGTGCTGCTTAGAGCTAAAACCTTTCTGGTGGAAGTGTTCCTGTTTTACCAGTGTCACATAATTTGCATTGAGGGTCAGTTCCACTTTCTCTTGGCATTTTGTAGCTACTGAAAGGAGAAAGCTCAGAGGCTCTGTTCTTGCCTCAGACTTCAAGGAACAGAGCATGTTTCATCCCATTAATGTGAAAGCATCAATTCCCTTGTGCATTCAAATGGCAAAATAGATCCATCAGTGTGACAGAACTGTCTGAGGGATCTTCATTTATGTCTTTTCCCCAAGGGTCAAACAGTGGACATAGGGGAGAGTGGAAAGAAAACCGGGCTCATGAAAATTCATGCAATTATTTCTTGGCAAGTGACCACTACCATTTTGCTTTTGGGTCAGGAGGGTGTAGAAATGCTGGTGGCTGGGCAGAGATCCTGTGAACCTGGCCTGCCTGCTGCCTTGCACACCCAAAGGAGCCTGAACACAGCACACTGCAGTGAAGAAATGGTAAACCTGTGATTTCTCCTGCTTTGTGCTCCTCCTGGGCTATGCTTTGCCAAGTGTGCCTTTTGCTGCCCCATCACTCAAATTTAGTTTGCACACAGGCAGGAAGTGAACAAGAGGAGAGGCAAATGAGTTGTTCTGCCCCTGGCTTCTTAACAGAAAGGCTCCAGTCTACTCTGCCACATAACCAAATCCATGCAAATGCTGGCTGTCAGCAATGTCTAATGGTGGCTGTTTCAGAGAAGGACAAGGTGGTGTTCACTGAAGCCTGTGACAGCCCCTGTATGTTGTGACCAACAGATGACCTGCTGACAGCCCCAAAAGTTGCCATGCATGTGCAAAAGGTGACTTTTGGGTTGCCTGGATGTCACGGATCTTGGTGCTTTGATGAAAGGACAGCGGGAGTCCTGCACGTGAGTTGTGGCCGACATGGCTCCGGGTGGACCTGGGCTAGCTGAGAAGGTGCCAGTGGCCCTGTGCAGCCTGTGCCTGATAGCCAGCAATGTCACATACTGGTTGGTCATGTATTGTCCAGCTAAAGAGATGGGCTAGAGACCCATCACTCTCACTGCAGTCACATACTGGTTGGTCATGTATTGTCCAGCTAGAGAGATCGGGCTAGAGACCCATCACTCGCACTTCCAGCTCTGGACACTCTTTGGTCTAGGGTAGCTCTGCTGCCATGTGTTACGCATTTCTCCCTCCCAGTGCAAGGCAGCAGCAAAGACTGGCATTGTTTCTAGGGATGGAGGAGTGTAAACCTACAGATGCCTTGTTTCTGCATGCCCTATTTGTATTTTAGCCCTCCTTAGGCAAGGGCAAACAACAGAGCTGGAACTGAGCCTGATGCAGCCTTTCTCCTTGAAAGCTATCCCAGTGCTTCCCAGCAGCACGGAAATGCAGGAAGACTCCCAGAGCCCTGTGCACCTCGTGTCTGGAATATATACTTGTGTGGAGAGGTACAAGTACTTCCTATTTGGTAAGTGCTCTTAAGAGCTGTTCACAGCTTGCAGACACCAGCCGAAATCCCTGGGAGCTGGAAAGGGAGCTGCCACCCGAACCCCTTCTACTTGGGATTAATTCGTGCTTCTCAGCATGTTTCCCTGATGGAGCAGCAGTGGCCCCAGGGATTAATCCTGTGCTAACCAACCCACTGGCTGGCCCCAGCCCCACTCCTCCTGCAGGCAGCACTGCTTCTCAACAAAAGGTCTTGCCCCGTGTTGCTCCATGGCCCCCAGTCCTGGGTTTCCATCAGAAAGGATCATCTGTGATGTGTGGGCTGTGGGCAGGCAACACAGAAAATTAATACCCTTTTCTTCACTGGCTCGGAGGAGGGAGAGTTTCCTGTCATCCGAATCGTGCCATCAGGATTTGCTATAAGAAGACAAAACTAATAATGCCAACAGCAACAAAAACCAGTGCACACATAAAGGAGACCCAACAATGAGGCTCACGTGTTATGACAGCTCTCAAGGACAGCCCTAGACCTCAACCATCTCTGGGGACATTCGTGGTCCTCCTTCTGGGTGGACAGCTTGGGTACCAAAGGGCACCAGCACTGCAGCTTTGTGACACAGAGGTGCTGGGCTGCTCTGAAACCCTCCAGCCAGGCACCCAGCACCTTTAGTGGCCATGCAAAGACCTGCTCAAGCCGTGACAATTAGGAAAAAAGACCTTCAAAAAAGATTTGAGTATGTGGAAAGACACAGAAGTTAGGAAGCGTTCCTTCACTATCTTTCATGTGCTGGCTTATGAGTCTGGGTGGCTGTTGAGATGATTTGTAGTGGGGGAGCATCAATGATTGAAATGGCTGCTGCTGGCCTTGATAAAACCCTAACATTGGATCATGAGTCTCTGTCCTTGCCTAGGTTTTCACAGAATCCCAGAATGGGTCAGGTTGGAAGGGACCACAGGGGCTCCAACCTCCCTGTTCAAGCAGGGCCATCCCAGAGCATGTGGCACAGGATTGTGTCCAGATGATTCTCAAATATCCCCAGTGAGGGAGACTTCGTAACTTCTCTGGGTAATCTGTTCCAGTGTGCAGTCACCTGCACAGTAAAGTTCTTCCTCCTTTCCTTTCCTTTCCTTTCCTTTCCTTTCCTTTCCTTTCCTTTCCTTTCCTTTCCTTTCCTTTCCTTTCCTTTCCTTTCCTTTCCTTTCCTTTCCTT
>WEKY01019604.1:531917-613448 GCA_013390045.1 Picathartes gymnocephalus | reverse complement strand
TTTTTATTTTTATTTTTATTTTTATTTTTATTTTTATTTTTATTTTTATTTTTATTTTTATTTTTATTTTTATTTTTATTTTTATTTTTATTTTTATTTTTATTTTTATTTTTATTTTTATTTTTATTTTTATTTTTATTTTTATTTTTATTTTTATTTTTATTTTTATTTTTATTTTTATTTTTATTTTTATTTTTATTTTTATTTTTATTTTTATTTTTATTTTTATTTTTATTTTTATTTTTATTTTTATTTTTATTTTTATTTTTATTTTTATTTTTATTTTTATTTTTATTTTTATTTTTATTTTTATTTTTATTTTTATTTTTATTTTTATTTTTATTTTTATTTTTATTTTTATTTTTATTTTTATTTTTATTTTTATTTTTATTTTTATTTTTATTTTTATTTTTATTTTTATTTTTATTTTTATTTTTATTTTTATTTTTATTTTTATTTTTATTTTTATTTTTATTTTTATTTTTATTTTTATTTTTATTTTTATTTTTATTTTTATTTTTATTTTTATTTTTATTTTTATTTTTATTTTTATTTTTATTTTTATTTTTATTTTTATTTTTATTTTTATTTTATTTCATTCCAGGCAGCTGCCCTATGGTTTGGCAGCACTTGCAGTGAACCTTGGCCCATCCTAGGGCGGGGGGCACCCGTCTGGTGAGGGCTTTGCTGGGGACCAGCTCCGTGCTGCCGGTGGAGCGTTCCGAATGCACCCTTTCCACAGAGGTGTGCATGCCTTTTGTTGCCTGCCAGGGAAGCGGAGGAACAGGATTGCTCAATTAACATATATGTACCTTGGCAGGGCACCAGCCCCAGTCGCTGGCTCCACCCTGCCTTCCCTTCCCTGTAGCTATATCATTTCCCCCCTCCTCCTTTGACATACCATTCCTCCGCGCTATCTGGGCTAATCTTCATCAGTCATTGCCCTGATGCTCTCCTGCTCTGACATGCTCCCAGTTTCAGTACAATTCCTGCGGCAGGTCGTGTCACGTCCTCTCACGCCGGCTGCTTTACATGGATCCCCGCTGAGGCACCGCACAGCCTTGAGCAAGACTTCTTCTGCTTGCAGTAATTTAGGGTGTCTTTCTTTATTGCTGGCTGTTCAGCTCCCCGGGAGGAGGAGCCGAGGCTTTGAGTTTGCTTTGGAGAGCCGGCTAAAACGCGGCACAGGGCAGAAACCAGCCAGCGTGTTCCAGCTTGAGCTCCTGCCTGTGTGATTTAGACACTGAGGGATGCAGATTTGTTATTTCTGGAATGTCAGTGAGTTTCACTCGGGGTGGTTTTTTGTTTGTTTTCTAGAAGGGGCAGACTGATAGCCTGTTTATGGCCAGCACACTGCTCTTTTAAGCCAAAAGGGTCTGCTTCTGCAGGGCTCTTTGCACATCTGTGCTGCTGCAGGAGATTCACCACTTCCCTCACCAGCCCAGGTGTGCAAATGCAGAAATCAAAGTTCTAACAAGGGAAGGACTCAGTCTGTGCCATTCAGCCCTCCCTGAACTCCCCATGCCCTGTGCTTCCCTGCCCACCTCAGTCCTGTCCTTCATCTCTCCAGGCCACACCAACCCTTTTTCCCACCCTTCACTTGTGCTCTCTCTTTCCATACATCCCTCCCTGTTTGCTTCATATCTTTGCAGGCTTGTGCTTTATCCTGTTAGATGACACCTTTCCGTTTCACCTTGCAACTCAGCTGTGCAGTCCTCAGCATGGCATATAAAGAGGTGCTGGTCTTTTTTTGGTGAGAGGCCTGTGAAATCTCCCTCCTGTCCCACTTAGGCCATGGCTTGCTGCTGGAGGTGGGTTTTGCAAAGCACCAAGCAGTGCATTTCAGTGAGGAATCAGTGACGGGGAGAGCCTTGGTAGTTTGGATTGTGGGGGTGAAGGAGAAGTAATTGAACCACTGTAAGGATAAGCCTGGAGGAGACAGGGGTGGAACATCTCCTAGTATGGGCCACAGGAGCAAATCAGGAGGCTCAGTGAAACCAAGACCGTGCTCCTGTGTCCGTGATTGCCCAGGCTGCTCGGTTAACATGCAAAAGAGATCGTGCAGCTTTCGTGTTTACATCTGGTATCGCTTCCCTGGGCAGGTCACAGGGCTGGGCAATGGGCTGTGATCTGTGGTCTGTGCGCTTTGCTATATAGTGGTTACATGAGCTGATATTGCAGGGCACTTTGAATAGTAATTAGGTGTTTGCGTGTTATCTTTTGCCCTAAGTTATTGCTGTAGAGCTGACAGATGAGATGTAGTGAGAGAAGGCTGTGCCAGAGAGAGGACACACTGCATGGAGAGGGGTGAGGCCATGGAGATTGGGATGTATCCTTCCCTCTTGGTAAGTTCCCAAAGGAAGTTTAGAGTCAAGCTGAGAAATGTAATCGAACCAAATTATAAATATACCAAGCTATAGCAGTCCAACTTTGAGTTTCCAGGTATTTCTTTCTTGGTGGTGTTACTGCTACTGGGTAGCAAATAAAGTCATGGAAATGTGAGAAATCCTCCTTCACGAAGGAGTCTGGGTTTCCCAAATCTGTGCCCTTTCTAACATGGTGCTGGTCTCCCTGTGATCCTTTTAGCTTGGCTGGAACACTCCACATTTATACTCTTTAGGGCTGTATCTCATCAATGACTTGTAGAACTTCAAACTGAAGAAGGTGGAGCAGCCCCTGAGCCCTGGTGTCCCTGGCTGTCTCACCTGCTCCATCGTGTGAGGGAAGGAGGAGCAGGGAGGGAGAGGACACCCCATCCATGATGGGCATCATTTTGTGTGTCCCCCTCTTATTTCCACCACGGCAAACAGCTGTAGCTTTTATTTTAATTAACAATAAATAAGGAAGAAGGACATTCTGAATTTAGGTGTATAGATATGCTTGGCCAAAAAGCAGAAAACAAGAGAAATCACTTTGAGGAACTTATTTCCTTTCACCGTGACAGCTTTATCCTCTCCTGAAATAAAAAAGGCAAGAGCGAAACATGTCTGGTGTAACCGCTAAACCACTAAAAAGGCCAACAAAAAATGGGTTGCTTAACAATTGGTCTTCAAATAAAGGTGGAACAGGGCTTGTTGCAGGCCTGTTCCCTATCTTTGCTCCCCATGACTAAGACGTTTATCACGTGCTAAACCAGGGCAAGTTATTGCACTGCATAAGCAACGATGACACCAAATCTGGAGGCACTCTGCAGTGGCGTCTTCAGATGGGCTGTGCCAAAGCCAGTCTGGTGTAGCTGCTCATCTTGGGCTCACCAGACAGCCCTGAGTGCCTTTAGGGACTCACATCCACCCTGGGCTGCAATCCCCATGGCAAGGGACCAGTTTAATCCTTCTACCCTTTGTGCCTGCTTGCATTTTGGCCATGCCTGGGCAGCCTGGCTCTGCCCCCAGCCCCTCTGCTCCCCATCCTGTGCCACCAGCCGCTGCCTGGCCCCTGAGACAATGGGGAGCAGGAGGAGGGCATTAAGCAAATATCCCTGGCTTCTTAAGATTCCTGCCTAATGAGCACATTTGCTCTGTGCCGCATTGCCCCCCTATCAGTAATCTTATCAGGCTGAGCCTGCCTCTGCCACCTGCAAGCAGAGATATCAGAGTGGGGGGGAGCATAGACCAGTTTGTTTTAAGTTCCTAGGCACTAAAGTCAAGAAGGAGTTTCAAAGTGAACTTATCACTTTATTTTTGTCATAAAAATTTAAAAAAAGTTTAAAAAAAGAAAAGGAAAGAAAAGGGATAAAACATGACCGGCTTGCTTTATGATTCACTGACTGCAGATGTTTCCTGTCAGGTGGCCGTGGTGCTTGGCTTTCTCTTTGTCACTTCCAAAAGGCAAAGGCACTTGGCACCACTTGGAGCACGTGCTGAGCCACCAAGGCACACAAGCTGCCTCCCCAGGAGGTGCCAGGTCCGAGGGCTTCATGTCTCTACGTGCCTGCATCTGCGCCAAAGGACTTTCATATCTGTTCTTGGGCTGAAAACACATTTCCAAAAGGAGTCATAGGGGCTCCCTGAAGAAAACAAGGTGTGGTAATGGGTAACTGCCCACTGCCACTTCAAGTGGGTTTTAAAATATTTTCTGGCCAGCTGCTCAGACATCTTACTCACACCAGGTTCGGGTCATGTCTTGACCAGCAAACAGACAGAGAATTACAGCTGACCTCACCTGTGGCCTGATCAAATCCTGCAGCCTGGGTGCCCGGACACCGTCCTGGGGTTCAGTGCTGGCCTGTTCCCAGCTGCATTAATCTTGGAGCCTGGCACAGGCTTGTCACATTCAGGCACTAACCAATACACAGCTGCTATCTTCTTCATTACAGAACAGAACAAAATATAAATCCCCTATTTCTACAAATGTATTACAAACATGTAGGACCTCTAGTATTTGAAAGCAATCTTGACTATGTCAAGATGAAAATTCTGTTCTATTAAGAAAGTTTTGAAGCCCCATTTTTTTTTTCAAGTGACATGTTTCATCAAACATCTCGGAGATCCTGAGTAACAGAAATCCCAGAAAAAAGATATGTGCTGGACACAGCACTGCTGCCATGAAACATGTGATTTATCTCTCTTTTGACTGTTTGTCTTACAGATGTCAGAGTATCATAGCCAACCTCCCTCATTAGCCATGCCATGACTGCATCAAGGTGTAAGTACAGAGTTCATGGAAAGAGAGAGCGTTTCCAGGGAATGTTTGGTTGAACAGCAATGCTCAGCAACATTGTGCGTGCACCTGCTGTGTTGCCATCCATGACCGTGTGCTGTAAAGTCTTCTTTGGGGTCAGTCTGAGGGTGAGCAGTGGCAGGGGCATGCAAAGACAGGTGATGAAGCAGGAAGGGCATTTTCTACATCCAGCCCTGGCTGCTGGCCTGTGCCTGTGCCCAGCCAGGTGTGCTGGTGCCGAGGAGCTGGGCTGCAGCTATGCCGGAGCACTGGCAGCCCTGCAGATTTTCATGCATGATTTGCTGACACAGGTCAGGACGAGAGATGCCAGCCTTATTCTGGAGACAGGGAAGGACCCTTTTCATCTCAGGGATGGCTGTGAGCAGCCTTCACACTTGGGCTGAGGTCTGGGGGCAAAGCCCTCAGATGAACACACTGCTAAACACACCTCTGAGTCCTCTCAGAGCCGAGACCTGCATCCAAATGTCACTGTGCTATTTTTGGTGCTATTTTTGAGGGGGAAAAACTTACTCTGAAACAGCAAAATGTAGAGGCTCTAAGAGTTATTTTCCCCCTCTTTCTGCCCTGCTGAGCCATGAGGATGAAGGGTAGCTGGAGGCGCAGCTTGCTCAGGGTCTGTCAGCTCCCCAGCCCTACCCTGTGCTTTAAACAGGACAAACAGGTTGTGACACTAAAGTTTCAAAACCTAGGGGGAGTACCTCACACGGGAGAGGTTAATGCAGGGGCACTCTAGGCCCCTGCAGAAGGGGAGGAGATGCTTTCAGGCTTGAAACGCAGACACAACTTTTCCGAAATTGGAGCTGGCTCAGAAGAAAACCAAACTCACTCTCCCCTCCCACTCTCTTGTCAAGCAGCTCTGTGAAGCTTGTACTTTGGCAGGCAGAGGTTCAAAAACACGTTGCCCCAGGCAAGGCTGTATCTCACCCTGATCAGAGCAGCCCAGGGCCAGGATCCCTGCACTGGCTGGAGAAATCCTGAGCATCCTGCTGCCAACTAGCTGAGGGGGAAAGCTGCACTCCCCTGACTAAACACCAATCTGAAGCAGTCCAACCATACCCAAAGATCAAGCAGCCAGCTGGTGTTAGCACAGGTTCTGGGGCTCAGGAACTGCCTGTGCTGCCTGAGAGGGAGAAGGAAAAAAAGCATATTTTTTGGATAGGAGTAACCTCTAAGTACACACAAGAAATATTTGTTATACTCCAGCAGCATCCATGCTGTCCTTTGTTTCCTTAAAACTGTTAGGAGCCCTCCCATGGGATTTAATATACCATTTTACAAGAGAACAGGATGTGTCCATCCACTTACAGTGCAACGGTGAGTGGCATCAGGAAAGTAACTGGTGTGCCTGGTCCCAGGGCTGTTTGTTGCTCAGGGCATGGGAACCTGAGTGGGAAACCCACAGGGACTCATAACAGGAGCTCCACAGGTTGGCCATTCACCTGGGCTCCCTCCCAGTTCCAGCACAACTCCATGAAGTCCCCTTCTATGCTCTTTCCTAACTCAGAGATGGTGTGGTGGAGAGGGACGTGCTGGTTTTGGATGTCTCTTGGCTTGGCCCGGCCATCCTTGTGTGAGGGATGCAGTGGCTGAGCATCCCAGCTGCTCTTCAACCTCTGCAGGGGAAAGGGCAAACAGAGAGAAGGCTCCATGCTTCTTGATCTCCCGCCACTGCCGGTGCCCCCCCCACGGCTGGTGGGTCCCCGGACCCTGCGAGAGTGACACCCTGACATTTCCCCTTCTCCTTCTGTCTCCAAGTGTCATTTCTCAGCACAGCCAAGCTCCCTGTCCCCTGCGGTGCTTTGGAGGGCACCCACTGCAGTCGCTACATCCAGCAGGAGGGAGGAAAATGGGGGTGTGGAAGAATGCGGATGAAAACAGTCAGGAACCCTCCCATCTGCCAGAGGGTCAAGGTTTCACTCCCAGCCACTGTAGGAACTTCCTCATGGATCTATATGCAATTTTTTTAAAAGAATAATTTCTTCTAGCTTCTGAAGCCCTCCAGTGACAAGCTGTCATTTTGCTCTTTTAATCGTATTTTGTGCCTGTGCTGCTCTCTAGGCGAGTCTTTGAGCTGCTTCCTAGCTGTCCCAACACTTAACTGTTTACAGCCTGAAAGACAGGCAGAGACGTTTTTCTGCTTTCTGGACGATGAATCCATCCCCCTTTCCCCTTCCTTTCAGCAGCTGCTGGAGCTGGTGCTACAGTTGCAGTTTATTTGCAGTAAGATCCCTGCAAAGGAGCAGGGAGAGCACTTGGAGAAGAAAAGGATGGCAGTCCTCAAGAAAAGCCCCTTGTGATTCCTGGTTCAGCTCAGATCTAGGTGCAAGGGAAGTAAAAACTAAATATCCTTAACTATTTGCTGTTCTCTGAAGGGGGCCAAAGGGCTGAAAAGATGCTGTGGAAGAGAAAGCTACTATGGGTTCCGTAGTGCAATTTTCTTGGCAGGCAGCACTTACCAGGAGCCCTGAGAAGAGGTGCTCAGCCCCTGGTATCCGTGTGCTCCTTCAGCTGGGTTTGCTCTGGTGCAAGCTGTGTATTACCAGCAGAAATTCTTGAAGCCCAAATGTCTGACAGATCACCAGGAAGCCTGAGTCCTTTCTAGCAAGCCTGGAGGCAAGGGAGCAGGATGCTGCTCTAATGTAGAAGATACTTTTACACATAGCATCTGCTTGAGCAATCCACAGAAGTGGCACTCAGCTTCCCTGGCAACTTTGCAAGTGCCAGGGCTAATCTACCAAAGAGATATTTTTAAATGGTGGAAGAATTGCCTCTTTACAGATGGAAAGCAGGTAAGGAGGTGGCCCTGCTGCCCTCATCTTTTGTGCAAGTAAGTGACTGGCAGGGCATCAGAGGACCTCTGAGTTCACTGCTTTGATTATCCACAGGAACCCTTGTGACTGAATAGAAACAGGAGTGAAGCACATCTGGAGCTGGTGGGAAGCAAAGCTTCCCACATCAGTGATGCCTGTGGTCACCATTTAAATGCTGCAGAAGGAGGGCTCTCAGGGATTTTAAGGGAGATGCTGCAGTGTCTGGGAGGGTTTTGGTGGGATTTGTACCTCCCTCACCTTTCTCCTGCTCTCATCCTGCCCTTCTTCCAGCTGTGGGTCTCCTCTGCAGAGTGGCCTCTGCCCAAGGGGCACCTCTGGAACAAGAGGTCTTGCTGCACCTGGCTGTCAAAGTCCCCTTCACTCGCTGTTGCAGCAGTGACATTTAATGCTCCGCAGCCTTGCAAAGACAACACCTTTGGGATTCAGTCCACCACATGGACCGAGCTGTGGGCTTACAGTGCCACAAGCAGGGACAGATGGTGAGGATGAGCATGTTGCTCAGGTACAAACAGCAGCAAGAGGTGGTAAGAAAGGTTGTGTGCAGTTGCTGAGGGAGACGTGCTACAAGCAATTGCCTGTAAAAACTCCTGTGGGATCCAGGCTGAGTTTGCAAGGTTGATAGTTAGATTAATAATGTTCTCCCTCACGGGACAGGAATTTGCCCCTGGCAGATCTCAGCCTCCAGCTCTGCAAGATGCACATGCATCTGGCTGTGTAAAATGTAGCTGGATCTCATCCATGCTCGGGTCAGCAGCAGGGCTGGGACAAATTCCTGGATCCCCGAACTGTCACACAGCCCCCTGCCATGGAGCATCACTGCAGCCTCTGCTGCCTTCCCACTTCTCTTAATTGTACCCCACACCTTCTCTGTGAACCCGAAAACTTTGCCTGCCCCTCCAACTCTGAAGTGAACAGTTTATTCTTCATTTCCATAATTGATGCTATTCCTGTTATTGAGGGCTACCTAGAATCTGCCCTTGAGGGATGTATTAAAGGAGATGATGGCTAAATATATGCGACTGGACAGGCCCCACCCTACAGGGTTGATAGCCAGTGGTGTGCATCTTCCTTGACTTGGAGAAGTCCTGGTTGCAGTTCTGATTGATTACAGGTGCCAGTTTGGTAAGACAGTCGCTGAACACAGCTTAATGAACATGTTCCTCCTTTCAGATTCTGATTCCCACTTCCCCGAATAAGTCACAGGTAAGATGACCTTGTCAATGCTTGCCTGAGAGTTTCTAAACTTGTTTATTCTGAGCTCCTCCTGGTCATCCCAGGAAAGCACTGCTGGGATGGAGATACCCTATGTGCAAGCCCATACAACATGAGAAGAGCAAGGGCAATGATCGCCTTTAGACCTCAGCCTCTTCTTTTTCAGTGCCAGAGCTCTTTGCTCCCCATAGAAAAGGTAAAAGAAAGGAGTGAGTGCAGGGGCAGGAGGAGTGGGGGCTGATGGTGTGGCAGAGACCCTCAGCCACTCCTCGCCAAGGAGATGCACATTCATCAGCTGAAGCTGATACCAGGGGGGAAACATTTGTCCACTTTCCCAAGCGTGTGATAAGGGACCCACAGGCTTTTCTGCTTGGCAGAAAAGACCATGACACTTTCTCATTTGTGGAAAACTTGGCGTAGTGTTTCCTTTCTTGATTCCCCTCCCTGCATCCCACCCCACCTACCTGCAAGTCGCTTCTCAGGAGGGGGGCTGCATTCCTCCCATAGCTCAGCAGCAGAAATGCAAAGAGACAGAGAAGCAGCCTGTGCCTGCCACAGCCTGGTGAGACTGTCTGCCTGCCCAAAGTGACAATGGGGATTCCTACAATCCTTCAAGGACTCGGACTGAAATAGGAAAACACTGCAACCAGCGAGGAACACGACTGCATGGCACAGTAACAAGGGCTGAGAAACACATCTGTGAGTGAGAAAGGTTCTAATCCTGCAGTGGTAACAATGATGTGGACTGGATACGTGGCCAGATCTGGCTGCTGGAGTTGAAATCCAAACCATTAAGAAAGCCTTGAAAACTTTTAAGCACCTTTAAAAACCCCCAAATTTTTGAAGCCAGCATCGTGGCAGTGAAGGTGCCCTCTTGGGCGGGTGCATCTGCTCAGCATGTTTAGAAAGAACCATACAGTTCCTCTGTGCTGGCAGAGGGAGCCACAAACTCCCAAAGAGGGCAAAAACCATAAATATCCATATCCCAGGCAAAAGCTTCTTTTTCTTGGGATTCAGAGGGTGGGAGAGTGGGTTGCAAAGGGCTGGAAGCATCACGAGAGGAGAGAAGTAGCATGGGCATGGCTCAGGGCTGTCACTAACATGTCCTTTGGGGATGTGTCTGGTCAGGAATGCTCTCCTGTGGCCAGTCAAGGGCAGTGCTCAGCCAGCGTCAAAACTGCAGCAACAGCAGCTTTACTCAGGGGTGAAGGATGTCTGAGATGTGGCTGTGGGTGCCCACATCCTAAAAGTCTGAAGTGCTGACTCTCATGGCTCAGTCCCTCCAAGCCACCTGCCCCAAGAGAGAGGAGGGAGCCAATGAGATCCGTTCACTGCAAAAAATCCCATCTTCCATTTCAAGGCTAATGGAGGGGTCACCGAGCATCCAGGGGAGCGACTGCTGCAAATCATAACCCAAATGCCTTCTTGAACATCTTGCCATCTGTGTGCTTCCATGTCTCTGCTGGTCCCCATTGATCAGAAACAATCAGAACCCAGCAATGACGTGGGGCACCTGGGAGGGCTGGATGGGGAGCAGAAAGAAAATAACTAAATTTTGTAGAAATTTTGGTTAAAATGAATTCAGATTAAAATTCCTCAGAGATTTTAAGGCAGATAGTCATGAACAGAAGATCACTTCAACCTCAGGAATCTGCCATAGGATTACCAAAGCTTTGCATTATATTGTAGAAGTCTGTCTCTCCTCAAGTAAGAAGGTCATTCCTTGGGTTATTTCCCCTGCAAAAATATTACTGGAAGTGGAAACTGTGTCCTAGAGCATTTCATAGAATCATAGAATAGTTTGGATTGGAAGGGGTCTTAAATACCATCCAGTTCCAACCCCCCTGCCATGGGCAGGGACACCTCCCACTAGATTAGGTTGCTTGACGCCCCATTCAACTTGGCCTTGAGCAGTTCTAGGGATGGGGAGTCCACAACTTCTCTGGGCAACCTGTTCCAGTGCCTCACCACCCTCACAGTAAACAATTTTTTTCCTAGTAACTAATCTAAACCTGCTCTCTTTCAGTCTAAAGCCATTTCCCTCCTTGTGCTCTCACTACATGCCCTTGTAAAAAGTCCCTCTCCAGCCTTTTTGTAGGCTGCTTTTGGGGACTGGGGGACTGCTCTAGGGTCTCGCTGGAGCTTCCTCTTCTCCAGGCTGAACAACCCCAAATTTCTCAGCCTGTCTCCACTGCAGAGGTGCCTCAGCCCTCCAATCATCTTAGTGGCCCGTTTGCAGCACGTACATTGAAAGGAAAAAAGCCGGGTCTTACATCCTGCAGTAAACCATTAAACGCTTCGGCTGTGGGCTGCTGTGGGCCTGGAGAGGGGCTTTGCACTGACACAAGAACAGCTGCAGCCCCGAGGCTGGGAGACCCAGATGTTGCGGGCTGTCACTGACCCTCGCGCGGAGACGCTCTTCTGGCAGAGGGGCTCGCGTTTGCTGGTCACTGGGTGCGGGGGCAGCAGCGGGTACGCCTGCAGAGCCAGAGCCGGGCAGCAGGGAGGGGTGCGAGGATGGGGTGCCGGGGTGCAGGGAGGGGTGCTAGGACAGGATGCCGGGGAGCAGGGAGGGGTGGGAGGGCAGGATGCCGCGGCTGCCGGCGGACCCGCAGCGCCGCCCGGTGCTCTGCCGTCGCACTGCGCTGCTGCTCCCGCTCCACCCGGCCCGGCCCGGCCCCGCCGAGCACCGAGACCTTCCGCGACAGCACCTCCCAAAACTCCGGCCACTCCTTCGCCTTCGCCAGGGTGAAACAGCAGCAGAGCAGCGAGGACCGCCTTGCCATGGGGACAGTGAGGCACAGGTCCCGCCGCGCCCTGTCTGTCACCCACGTGCCCCTGATTTTGTCCAGCATCACCTGGGTAAAGCGTGTGAGGTCCAGGTGGAGCCCCGAAGCAGATCACGGACTACTCGCACAGCGTCCTTGTCCTCACACCAGGCTGGGGACACCCACCCAGGAAAGCAGTCCACAGGAGCAAAACTGCTTGAGTTTGAGGGTCTCCTCACTGCTGGAATGGCACCTTCCAGCCCTGGCACCTCCTCCCGCACCTTGCAGCCCTCACGGTCCACCCTGCGAGGAAGACGCTTGTTCATCACAGCCCATGCCATTCTGATAGCCTCAGACATGCACAGGTCATCCCTGTCTTGCACAGGTTATCTGTTTCATCTGTTTTCCACCTTAAAACTCTGCACAGAAAATTACAGATTTCTCAGCATTCACTGCACCACCAGGTCATTCCTACCTGTAAAGTTTATCAGCCACCATCATTTTCTTTCAGACCCGTGGTTAAGATATCAAACAGCTGTGGCCAGAGAGGATGCCATCCTCTCTTTTACCAAGTGTGCTTTCTTTAGGGCTAGTTTTCCATGGTTTTAAACTGCCCAACTAACTCCTCTTCACGTTTTAACTGCTCATCTGCCTAAACAGAAAAGTTCTCAGTCTGTAATTCGGGGTGCTTTCAATTAAGACTACATTTTTTGAGAGGGATTTACCGTGGAACTGTCCCAGACCAGCTTGGATGCACTGCTACCCCTGAGGTGATGGGTAGCATCACCTACCAAGACATGCCTTTGCACTGGGGCAACAACCCTGTCTTTTTCCCCATAAAGAGATCACATCCTGCTATTTTCTTGTGCCTCTGGTGTCACTACAAAGCACAACCAAAAATCTATAATTCTTCAATACCCTGTGCCTTGCCGGGGACAGTGCTAATAGGAGAGGCAGACCACTTGAGAGGCCGATCAATAGCCCTGCCTGGGTTTGATGGTAGGTGTCTAGCAGAGCCGCACTGTCTAAATCCTCAATTACCCTTCCCTGGCCTCTCCCTGCCTCCTGACAACCGCAGTGGTTAAGCCCTCTTCACCACCCACAAGTGGACCACTGCCTAATAAAAGGCTGCAAAATGCCAGCACATCCCTGAGCCACTTCAGCAGGTCACTATTTAATGCTGAAAAGAAATGCAGTGAAGCAAAATGGACCCATGCCTCCACTTACAAGGAAATTAGTAACAGCAGAGAAAAGAAGGAAAAAGCAGGTTTAAAAAATCCATTACAAGGAACAGGGGGTTTCAGTCCTTTTAGAAACAGTGTCAGGTGAAACCTGTGGCCCTATTTTTTACAGCAGACAGATAATTTTTCAAAAGCTACCCACATGTCCAGCTCTTCCAAAAATCAGGCCCAGAGCAGTCACTTCAATGCAGGGATCTGAACTGGAACCTTTTTGGGTGGCATGGGTACTGAATGTGGAGGAAGGGAGAGGGGAGGTGGCAAGCCCTACCTTGCCATGGGGTGTGCTTATCTTTGGAGCTGTTCCCTGTCTGCTGTCAGGATATATCCCCGGGCTGCAGGTGGGGCTGATGGGGAGGGAGAAGCAGATGCCCATTCCCAGAGATTATTGACAGTCACCCTGAAGTGAAGCAGGATCCCATCGGAAGTGTGAAAACGAGGGTGAAAGAGGGTGAGCAAACATGCTGTCATGAGAAGACGAGGGACAAGAGGTTTCTGTGCGTACAGCTGGATTCAGCATGCTGGGCTTCCTGGAAATTCAACAGGGGAATGAGATTTCAGGCTCCCTCCTGCCCATCTCCACCCATTAAACAAATGAATGTTTACTGAAAGGCAGAAAGCTGTTCCAAGTCCCTCTTGTTTCAGGAAACTGCTTCTTTACGGACATCTCCTGGTTTGTAAGAATCATCTATCAGTGGAGAGGAGGACAGGAGCACGCCTGAGTGCTGCCAAAGTTTTGCAATCTTCCTTTGATATGTCCCCCCATCAAGGCAGAGCTTGCCTGCCTTGCCTGGCATGAGGGGCCTTGGGAGCAGCGCTGGCCTTCTGCCTCCCAGTTCAACCCCTGGCTGACCACCAGCAGCCTGGAGCAGAAGGGAGGCTTCAGAGACAGGGTAAGGAGAAACTTGCACCATCAGGAACGTTTTTGACCAATTTCTTTTGTGGATGGTGCATCAGGGGAGCTGAGAGGATGGTTTGGATTTCACTTCCTCCCAGATGCATCTCTGATTACAACTCTTTGAGACTTAACAGGGTTTTGATAGCACTGACCAAAAGGCAGGGTGGAGACAGCCATGGGACTTTATGTCTGATTTGCATACAAAATAAACACAGTAGGTTTCTACACCAGCTTTACCTCCTATTTTAAGGCAAGTTGGCCCTCAGAAGGAGATTTCAGGTTCAGGACTATCTTACAGACTTCTCCAGGCCACCAGTTCTCAAGAAAGACAAGAATGGAGTTTCTTTCAGCCATGCACACGGGGATATGGGCAGAAATCTAACTCCTGCACAGCTGTGCACTCTGAGAAGCTGGCCTGCTTTCAGGCCTTGCTAGCAGGAGTAGAAGCCCAGGGACTGACCTACCCATGGCCAATCCTACCACCTACAGTGAGACAGGAGAATAACACAGAGATCATGAGAGCTGGTGAGGGACCACTGGGAAACTCAGCCTGTTTTTACTTACCCTGTGTCAGAGGCCTGATGGAACAACCATTATGGGAGACAGGGAAGGGAGCAGCACATGGTGTCATGATTACAGAAGAGCCTCAGAAAGGGTATGAATTTGACTATTCATGCTACTCTTGAACAGAAATGCAGCACCTTCCTGTTCTAGGAACTCCAAAACCCTTACAGTGATGGACAAATGACAGCCACCTTCTGAAGAATCACGTGAGCCACTGTTTGTGCCAGTCCACCTGTGCTAACAGCGGCTGGAGGATGTGGGGGAAGGCTCCCTGGCTGTGACTCAGCGTGGGGCCAGCCTGGAGCACTGAGTCACTCTGTGCCAGTGGAGATGACAGGCCAGCAGGCACGTCACAAGCAGCAGCCAGTCACCTGTTCCCATCCTCGCTTGGCCCTGCCAGGGGTCCGTCTCCACTGCTCACCACTGCCCCAAGGGCATCAGGAACCTGATGGGACTGAGGACAGGGCCCCGTGATTGATCTGGAAGTAGCTGCAACATGTCGTGGCAAACAGGAAAAGGTAGTGAGGTGTCATGTTATTAACAAGGGCACTAAGTGGTCCTTATAGAAAAATTTTCCCAGCGAACTGAAAGGTGCATTGACCAGCTGGAAGGGAGGAGACTCTCTTTTTTAGTTCTTCTATTTTGTTTGCTTTTGGGTTTTTAAAATTTTTGTGGGGGGGGATTGTTTCGGGTAGGCTTTTGAAGAGTGTTCTTTTCAAGCACAGCTATATTTCTTTTCTTTTCTTTTCTTTTCTTTTCTTTTCTTTTCTTTTCTTTTCTTTCCACTGATGATCCCAGAATGGCAGAGTGGTTGAAGTTGGAAGGGATCTCTAGATGACCTGGTTCAGTTCCCTGCTTAGGCAGAGCAGCACCAGTACCCCTAGGGCCTCTCGTGCAAAGCTACTTTTCAGCCAGTTGTGTCCCAGTATGTGCTGGTGCGTGGGATTATTCCCCTGCAGGGGCAGGACTTTGCGCTGTCACTTGCTGGAGCTGACCACTTCTTCAGCCTGTGAAGGTCCTTTGGAAGGGCACCATGGCCATCTGGCCACCCAATGTGTCACATGTCACCTGGAGAATGGAGGATAACCTCATTTGGATTCCAGTTTTTAAGCCCTTCCTGGGAATGAGGAGCCCTCCAGGTCCTTTATGGGTCTGTAGAGGTGACCAGAAAGAGACCAGTGGGAGCTACCCACAAGGTGTTTTCTGTCTTGGAGCATGGATTTCCCTGACAGAGAAGTTCTAAACACCTTCTCGCCTGACTAGCCCCGAACATGCTCTAAGAGCTGCTTGCACAGAAGGCCTTTCAAACAGCCCTGGACCAGATGGAGAGGCTAATTTGTGAAAACAAGAATCTAGGAAGGATAATCTAAGAATAACCAGTCTCAGCCTTGTGCTCAAGCTCCCGTTATCTCTCTGTGCCTGAGATTCACTGCTTTGACCATGGTTTGGTGTCTGTCTGCTGCTCTCTAGGTGGGAGAATAGTGCCAGGAGAGGAGGTCTGCACAGCTATATCCCACTGCTGGCTCCCCAAGCTGTGTTGGAAGAGAAGAGCACTCCTTCTCTGGAGTTTTATCCTCAAGGAGTAAAGCAAAGAGCAGCTTTTCATGTCAGGCATGATTTCCACTGCCTGGCAGCTGCAAATTGCTGTGGAGACACCCCCTGAGTGGAAACAGGTGCTTAATCTGGGGGGCACCATGAGAAGGAGACCAGGTGTTCTGCCCATCCGAGGTGTGGCATGGCCTGTATTGCTCCTGCCCTGGATGATGTCCCTGAGTCCACGGGAGAAAGGTCTGGCACTGGGAGGGGGGTGATGAGCGTGGGATGGTGACCCAAAACGGACATTGGAGCCACACCAGCTCTGTGCCATTTGCTCATTTAAGGTGCCCCAAGCTGTCTTCCTCCCCCAGCAGGGATGCATTCCAAATAGTGCTGGTCCTGATCAAACAGGGGCCTAACTGAGGCCTTCCCCAGGAGCTGCCAGGGCTGAGAAGCAGCCCTACATCATGAAACATGGGGAAAAGCAGGCACCTGTCCCTGCTCCTGGCCCGCGCTGCTTATCGGCGGCGCAGTGGGAACAGCTCCGTTTGGGGATGTTTGCTCTGCCTGGCTGTGGCAGTGTGATAGGGAAGTGGTGGTGAGACATCAGGGCCCCTGCCACTCCCCGCTGCCACTGTCAGCGCTGTGGACAGTGTGTGCAAAGGCAGATCCTCGATCCCGTCCTCAGCCTCGCGGGGTCCAGCCCATGTGCCCACCTCTTCCATGCTTTCAAGCACACCTGCACTGCTTAAATTTGACCAGTCCACCCCACCCTGGCCTCCACAACAGGGTATGGGAAAGCCCCCTCCCCACCTTCTAACCCCTTAATCTATCTGAAATGCAGAAAGGACCGCTCATATTTTTCTCAGACATTTGCAAAACCTCAGGAAAAGGGAAGGAAGCTGATCCTGTATGTGGTGCCAGGATTGCACCCCAGTCTAGGCCACCTCTGTTCTCCCCTTTGTTCCTCCTCACCCCATTCTCACCAGTTTCTTGGCCAATTTCAGGAATAAACCTCTGGCTAATGGAGGGGCACCAGAAGGGCTGCTCTGGCTCAGTGCATGCCATAATGACAGGTTATCAGCCATATTGATCCTGCTCCCATTCCAGAGTGCTGGAGAGGAGGCTGCAGCATCCTGCAAGTCCGGGAGAATAATCCCCATGGCAGCCTTCCAGAGCCTGGGTACCCCAGAGCGTCCTTTAGGACAGAGAAGCCTTGCATGGGGTGGTCCAAGAGTTGGGGCTGGGTGTCTCTTTTGTGCTGTCATGAAGGGGACCAACTTTCTGCATTTTGGACACCTTTCTGAAGCGTGGAAATGGGGGGCTGGATGGGGTATTACTTACTTGCTGTGCTGTCCCTTGCCTGCCAGGTAATTCCTGAAGTGATGGAGAGCTCTCATTAGTGTATGTTCTCTCCTAGTGATGCTGCACTTGTGTCTCTCGGGGGTCAAAAAGTGCCCTGAGGTTTCTTTGAGGCTCTTTTGTGGAGATGCCTCTCAGCATCCCTGTGAAATGAAATCTATTCTAGTGGACAGAAAACTGCTCTAAGATGGAATGCTAGGGGACCTGGAGGGATGTTAGGTGCAGTTGTGCTGAAGCCAATGGGACGACTCTTTTTACACCCAAAGCAATAAATTTTAGGTATACTAAACTCACGCTGAAGAAAAATTGAAAAGATGACAATCTGGGGAAAGATCTTTGGTGTTTTTATGACAGGAGCCTTTGATCCTCCCAGTTATGCCAAATGAGTGACTTGGGAAGCAGAGGTTTGGTTACAGTCCTGAAAAGCGTGGGATCTGTAACAGTCAAACCAGCCACAGGAAAGTGTTAAACTAACCTTCTGCCATCCCATTATCAAAAAAGAAAAGAATAAAAAAAGAGATAATCCTTGTTTAAATATCACAAGCAGCAGCTGAGTCAGTGGGAGCTTTAGACTGGAAATGTCAGGGAGGAATTTAGATTTTCAGAGCAGTCGCTGCTCTGCAATTATCATAAGGCACTTACAAGGACCCCTTGTCTCTTGTTGCCCTCAACACGCATCTGCAGGGAGGGGGAGCAGAGAAAAAACACATGGCCCTACCGGGGACAGATAAGGAAAACCAAACTCCATCCCACTAAAGGCACAAGGCAAATCCCTTCAGGCTATGGTCAGGCTTCTGCTGCTGTTCAGGTCAGATGTAGGTAGGGAGGAAGGGAATGGGGAGGTGGGGAAGGCAAAACCACAGGAGAGGCAGGGAAGCAATATGAGAAAGAGGAAAAAATCACACCCTGCCTCCCCCTATAAAGGTATTTATTTGCTCCTGGTGATATTTCGGAAGTAGGAATGAGAAGGGAGACAGAACAATGAAGATCCGGGAAGTTTTTAGCCTCTTCTCTGTGGTGCTTTTCCTCCTGGACCATCCCACCTCGTTGCCATCCAGCACGTCCCTGATGTAAATTAAATAAGTGAAAGTACTGTTAAACCTCCTGATGCAGGCACTGCCAGCTCCAATAGGGAAAGGGGAAAGGATGAACACTTAAACCACGTCATCTTTACCATATTAAGTGATGCAGGAAGGTGAATTTTCCTAGCTGGTACCCAGGGAAAGGCCAAAGATTTCCTCTGCAGGGATGACGTATCCTTACCTGTCTTTTCTCATGAAAAAGGTGAGGTTTCTGAGACCAGCCTCGGCCAGGTGCAAGGTGGAAGGACCTCAGCCGTGCAGTGCTGGCAGGTGTTGGGAGGGGTCTGCCTTGCCTTCCTGAGGCTTCCTGGCTGGGGGCAGTAGGTACCCCTGTCCCAGCTTTGTGCCTTGTGGGTCATCACAGCCGGATCTGCTCCTGCACAGCACACAGGCTGTCCATCCCCATTGGTCTTACCCTGCCCTGCCTCAGACACAGCCTTCTAGTGAGGTACCTGTTCCGGCTAGGACACCTCAGGCAACGGGGAACACAGCATTCCCAATGCCCGTTTGGCTTGCTTGCCATCACTGTTAAAAATGTATGTCCTACTGCTGATGTGAACTTCTCTTCTTTGCCTAACTTTCTGCTATTGAACTTTTTGTTCTGTTCTCCACTGAGACCCGTATGACTCTAAAGATCCGTAGGGATCCGTATGTGTAACCGACAGTCCCACCTTTTGGGAGGATAGGAAAAATAATCTCCCAGATGCTTTTCCATGGTGTCATCCCAGCAGCTTAATGGCAGAAGTACTGAAGTCAGGCATATTGTTCCAGTAGAGATCACAGACTCTTTAGTTTCTTTACTTTCCATGACTGTGAATCAATAAAACATTGTTGATACACCTTGAAGATCCAGAAGAGAAGTACAGGGCTTTGATGAGTCATCCTCCTAAGCCTGCTGGGTGGAATGAACCTTGCCATGGGTGATGCATTTACATTCATCCCCTGAAAAGGAGAGAAAAATATTCTCTCAAACTCTTTTTCATGTATTTATTTACTTGATGGCTACCTGTTAGGAATAACAGATGAGATCTCAAGCAGATGTGAATCAGTAGGAAAGCCCTGACTTGACTGTGAAATGATGGTGATAATTTTCAGTAGAGAACTGGTTGTGTCTTCATAATAAATCTTATCCCTTCTATGCTGAATGCAAAACATCTTTCTGTGTATAAACAGAACGATGAATAAACGTTTGTATGAAGTCAATAGGGTGACATTTTCATAGGTCTGAGACCCTTTGTGCGACACGTAATGCTAAAATTACATCAGACCTTTTGTTTGACAGGTGGATGGTTTTTATCTTCCAGTGCCTGAGGAGAGACTGGTAAGAATTGGACGATTTGCTGTTCACATGGAAGTAGCACTGAGCTGCATTTTGCTGGTCCACCTCGCTGATTGATACAGAACTGTTGATACAGAACATGAGAAAAGGGGTAAGAGGAGGGGGAGGAAGATGTATCTATGTCAAAGAAGTTACCTGTTCATAAAGATGGAGTGTGTTGGGCAAACACTGGAAAGTGCTGATGGAAAACCCTTGTCCTCTTCTAGCCTCATTTGCTTCCACAGCTGGAACAGCAGGGGTGGGTGGCCAGGAAACTGAGGGGCAAACAACACTCAGAGGAAGAGACCAAGAGCAGATATGGGGACAAGACCCATCCCAGCCACACTGTGCAGCCTTGCAGTCAGGTCCTAAGTCACAAGTGACTGTGCGCTGAAGTCCCTTCAGGTCCCATGTCATCATCTTTGGCCACGCTCGGACCAGTCCAACACACAGTGAAGGGTTTCCTTTGGAAGGGGCAGTGGGAACTTGCCTTGGGTACCTCACCAAGGCTTGTCTTCCTCCTTTGTGATGCTGCTTTGAGTTACATAAATTCTGTCTTACTCCATGGCATGGGTGAATGAGCAAGAGGGTTAAACATGCCAGACACCATGGTCACCAGCCATGAAGAGACTAAATTCCCCAAAACCAGCTTTCAGGAATGAATACAGCAGGACTGGGACTTAATGAACTTGGCAATAAAATGGGGACATGTTCTTAACTTGCTTTTCTCATCTACAGGAAGAGTTGGAAGATTGAGGTCACTGCAAATCTCTTAGAGCTGGGGCTTCCAAGGGTCTGGAGAAAAATAAGCAGTAGCAGGAGTCCCTTTTCCACATGTGTTCAGCAATGCAAAGACCTGATGGACTATCAGGCATCAGGTGAGAGGAATGAAGGGAGGTGAGAGCCAAATATCTCTATTGATTTTGGCATCTCTTGCCCACCATTAACGGATCCTTCACAGCTGAAGGTCACAGCAATTACCAGCCTGGTGGCAGAAGGCAGGAAACGAAGCGGTGAGTCAAATGACTTGCCCACGGCCATGAGCTGAGCTGTCAGAAAGGCAGTCCCTGTTTTCTGTGCTCATGGTTGGCAATAGAATTAGCTGTGGACATTTGATTCTTCTTGTCATAATGTTTTGGATGTTTTCTGGCTGCTCTTTACCTGCACAACCTTTTTTTTCCAAAAAAAGCAAATTCACTGTCAAACTCAATGGTCAAAAATTCTGTGCCACACCTCCATATGATATTTACTGTTTCTTGAAGGATTTTCCACCTCTCTGGGAGCTCATAGAATCCTCTTCAATCTTTCCTCACTTCTCAAAAGGGTTGCATTTATTTATATATATATTTTTTTTTAAAGAAAGCCAACTCCAGGAATTGGGAGTAAAATATTTGATGTCACAGACTTATATAAAATTAGGAATACTGGTGGTGCAGAAAATCTGTTGCAATACGCATAAATTACCTGTCTGCACAAAGATGACATTCCCTGATGGTCTTGTTAAAGAAATTGTCCACAAGTCAAAGTAGAGTGGGCCAGAGGTGTCACCAATTAATTTTACAACACCACTAAATGGCATGTTCTAAGAGGTGTGCATTATATTCTGCTTCCTGTTCCTGACTCTCTGCTTGCTGCTCACATTTCCAAAGAGAAAATTGCTCCTAAGTGCTTCCCCATTGATCTGAGACAAGATGGTTGTTTTGGATTCTGCGGTGGCAGGTGAATAATCAATAAAATATTTCTGAATTTTCACTTGCCTGTTCCAGGTCCATTTGCTGAAAGAGAGAGCTGGGTTTGCTTCTGAAAACTCAGGCCTAAATTATCATTTCCTGGGATGATGCAGTTTTCCCCCTTCATGCAGGTAGCCTCCATTCTCTTTGAAAACACTTTCCCTGAACAATTCACTGTTTTGCTGGAAATCAGGTTATTTTCCTTGGAAAAGTTGGTTACTGCAAAAACTTCCCAGAATTCTATTTTCACTGTTGTCCAGTGACTGGAAACTCAATGGGTTTTGAGGCAAGATTTGAGCAACACGGGTACAGAATTTTGTATCTGAATGTGGAGATGAAAACAGAGTTATGAGACCAGACAGCCCCATGCTTCAAAACAGGGGGCAGCAGGATATTTTTTGTGGGTTACAGGAATATCCTCAGGTTTAGCTAAAGGCTAATCTGGCCTTCTGAACTGCGAAATCTCTGACATGGCTGTTTGCATTCAGCTGCTGAGGGTGTTGGCCTTGGTCCTTAAGCCATTGGTTCGCATCTGTGGAGCAGATCTCTGCTGTGCACTACATTCTGACAATGTACTGGTACACACTGAGGCAAACAAGTCTTTGAGGAGGTTGCATATCCATACTCCATCATCTCTAGGAAAGTGCATGTTTTGGTGGGTTTTTTGTTTGGTTGTTTTGTTGTTTTATGTGGGGTTTTTGTTGTTTTTGTTTTAGGTTTTGGTTTGGTTTTTTTTTTTTTTGGTAACACGGTTGGCTGTTTAGATTTTGCCTTGGAAGAACAACCCCTGCATGGAGACCCATCATGTCCCAGAGGCTGTCTCTGCAGTGGAGGGAATGGCAGAGCTTTTCTCCCAGGGTGGCACAAAGCATCTCACTGCCCTGACTGGAGAGTTAGCACATCTCTGCTGCTTGCAGCCCCCCTTCCCCAGGGCTCATCTGTCGTAAGAGAGCACGAGCACAGAAGTCCATGTTTTCTAGATAATAGGAGGCTGCGAAGTTAAGAGGGAGGTGAGGATTTTAATTATCTCTTTTATTTTTTCTTTTCCTCCTGATGCTGCCGCAGTCTTAAGGAGGATGCAACGATGTGGAGGCCTGAGGTGTCATTATGGGTTATTAAACTCCTTTGTGGCACTTGGGGATGTTGAATGGAGCTGTGAAGGGAGAAGAGGAAAAAACACCTCTTGATGGAGCTGGCTCACCCCCCTATAATTGCTTCAAAATTACAGCAGACTGTAATTACTCATGCTGTGGAGGGGAAGAGGGAGAAAGAGCGGGAGGGTGGAAGGAGGAGGAGTGAGGGGCCTGGGCACCCCTCATGGCTGTCAGGGTTGCCTTGGTGGTGATGGGAGATGGCAGCTCGCCCTCACATCAGAGTACACCATCCCTTTCTTTGAGCCTTGCAGGGGCACTGTCACAGCACAGACCCTGTCCCTGCAGCTCCCTGGCCCACCAGAGAGACCCCCACCCCTGCCCAGTGCCTTTGCCACTGGTTCCCTCTGGGACTTGCATCAAGACTACAGGTTGGCTCATGGAGATCTCTCCAGCTCCCCCGCAATTAGGGATGGGTGTTTGGCAGGGGGGTTTCCCCTTGGTCCCCATGCTCGAGGTGCCCAGAAATGGTGATTATTGTGAACAATGCTTGAGGATGCACAGACTGACCACTTGGATCCAGCCACATTATTCCTGTCTCTGCACCACCCATCCTGCATCCAGTGACAGGTGAAAGGAGCCTCCACAGGACCAGCAGTACTTTGCACCTAAATGCCATTCCTGGATTCTTTTTGGGTCTGCTTCAGCCTTGAGGGAAGCACAGCCAGACTATCCCAGTTTATGGACTTTTCTGTCTGGAGACCAGTGCAGTGAAACAGTGTCCAACTGTGTTTGCTGTGGCTGCTTTATGTCAGATTAATCCCTTAAAACACACAGCTGGATACACACGGCACCCACACACATTCAAGGGTGGTCATGTGGTTGGAGTATGAGAAACAAAGCACTGATGAAGACCCATCCATCCATCTTGTTTCCTTTGTAAATCTTCCTAAAGGCTCCTCTTCCCTTTTAGCAAATCTGGTAATTAGTCAAACATGACAAAAGCTGAGACAAACCTGTCTCAGTTTAACCAAATGTCTGATATCAACTGAACTTAAACATGGACCCAGGCAGGTGGTTTATAGAGATGTAGACATAGGAAGAGATGAAAAATTCCAGGCTGTAGCTGGTTTCCAAGAAGATGGGAATTTGCCTGCGAAGGACACAGGGGAAAACGGGCTGAACAGCTTTGCACTGGACTGTCTGGGAAAAAGTAATGCCTGTCCCTTCGCAGCTGTGCTGATAATTGCTCTGAAGGACATCCACCCACCTTGCTGCCCAAAAGGAGGACCTGCTGCCACATGGTTTCTCCCAGCTTCTCTCCTCTGTCAGCTCCTCCAGGACAGGAGAACCAGCCTGATTTTCCACTCTTATCAGAGAGAGAAATTCTTACCATGGCAATTCCCTCATGGCAATCTGGACGTTTTGCCCTTGGTTGCATGGAAAGCAGAACTTTGGCTCCATGCTGGAGAGCATTTTCATACAATGCAGGACTCTCATCACCAGACAGGGGTGGGACAGGCAGATTACCAGAGCTTAAAGAAGAAAAGAGTTTTATGCCTAATTTGCCAACAGTAGGAAGACAAGGGATTAAAAATCAAGGGCTTTGGTATGGGAAAACTAAGTAGAAGGACTCATGATCTTAAATAAAGTACTGAATTTCACAAGGGAAGTAACAACACCTGATGAGAGAAAAAGAAAACAGAAAATATATTCAAAGAAATTCCATCTAGTAATACAATAATCTTGAAAACTTGTCTGATGTCATCAGCACATTTTAAAGCCTCTGCTTGTCAGAAGAGCTTTCATATGTGATCTCTGAATAGGTTACAGCCTGCAGGAAAGCTGAGTGTCTTCTTCTGTTCCCATATTTATGATTTTGCCAGTTTTCTCAATTCTTTACATGAACTGACATTTTAAGGCTATCCTCTTAGCAAACTTATTACAGATTTGGATAAATGGAACTTGCTGTGATGGCTGATTTTAGGTTTATCATCACTGGCAAATAACTCCCTAAAGAGATCCTTAAACTAAGTTAGTTTCCAGAAATAATAGGTCTAGCAAAATGATTTCTCTTTCTGACTTTAAGATAAGAAAACATGAAGAAAAAGGGATTAAATTAATCAATTAATTTGAATTTTGTCTTTGTTCTTAAATTGAACTGAAAACCTCAAACAAAAAATGTTGTCATTTCATATTCTACATGCTGTCATAAATGTAGTGCAAGCCAGAATAATTAATCCACAGTTAAAACTTGATTTGGTAAATATATTCAAATGCAATTCTTGTCACTCTCCTCCTACCCAAGTCCCTTTTCCTTTTCCTAATGAATTCCCAGTGAAGCTGGCCCAGTCTTGGCAAGGCCCTTTATTGAGAATGCTTATTTTTAACAGCCTGTTACACTACCAAACTCTCTGAACAGTTTCAACTAAACATTTCTGGAGTACTTAGCCTAACAATGGCTTTTCATCCTTAATACCTTTGCAGCTTCATCCTAGACTGTGAGCAAGAGCTGTGTCCTTTGCCCTCTTTTTATGTCAACTTTACTGGCATTAGTGGAGTTACAGAACCCCCACTGAGGTCTCTTCACTGATGCCTGCCACGAAAGATACGTGATCCTTATTTTTGTGGCCTCTTCTGGAGTGAGTTCTTTCTTCCTTACAGTCTTCAGAGTCGTGTTCCCAGCACCCCAGCCTGTCCAGCGACACAAAACTAAGCCAGCCATAGCATTGTGCTAATTTTTATCCCCCCAGTCAGAGGGTCCCCAAAGCCACCCCAGCAGATAGGAAGTGGCTGAGTCTGCAGTGCTGCTCCCTGACTGGCTTCTGGGCAGTGGAGTTTCTTGGAACCTGTTCCCAAAATATTTTCCAAGAAAATCTTGCAACGCCAGGCAGCATTGCCCTCCGTCAGTTTGGTGGGGTTTTATCTTGTGTTTTGAGCATCCAGGGTTTAGCAGAGAGCAAATAGACAGTTCAGGAGACTCAGAGGGGATTAGGGATGAAATTAAAGCAAAAACAAGGGCTGTTCTCAGTGTGTGAGGTGATACCACACGGGAGGACACAGAGGCTGGAGAGAGAGGAGCCCTGATGGCTGCTTAGCTCCTTCTTCTGGTTTCTATTGTGCCGAACAGCTGAGTGCCCTCCTCACCTGCAGTAAGAGAAGATACTCCACATGACTTAAAATCAATTTTGTCTCACTACTGCACCAATCTTTAGCTGTTGCCAACTGCTTACTTCAGCTTCAGCTCCTACCAGTGAGCTTCCCAAGCTGCCTTGGGGGGGCTGGCAGTGTTGGTCAAGCTGCCTGCTCCCTGGTGTTTGGCAAACATCAACAGCTTTGCATCCTCAAGGAGGCCAATGGGTTGTTGATACTCAGGAGCTTTTGGCACTGCAAAATTCAGGCTGCTCAGCAGCTGGGACTAACTCAGCTGTCCTCTCTGTGCAGGATGAGCCATCAACCCTACCAGATGCCAGTGCTGTGGTCAGCAAGGTTACGGGTGAGGTCTCAGGCAGTCAGCTGCTGAAAGGCCACCAGCTTCCCTGCCACAGGGGTTTGTGCCTCAGGATGGAGGTGCCTCTCACAAAGCACGGCCATGCATTTCTGCAGCGCTTGTTTGGGTGGGACAGCTGCTGCAAGTCTAACCAGAGAAATTCACAGCAAAGCAGAGACCCTGGGATGGGTCTGACCTGTCACCCACTGTCACAGTCCCAGCTGTACCCAGGCATTTGGTCCCTTAGGAATTACTGCAAGAGGAGCAAAGCACTTAAGAAGGCGAGACTGAGAGGGTTTTTCCAGGTTATTTCCTCTAAAACCTTTTTCATGTTCGAGGACTCAGATTCTGCCCTCCTGCTGTCAGAGTGACATGGCCAAATCAAGCTCTGAGGTGGTGGGGGAGCCCTGGAAGGCACAGCACTGTCAGTAGCTGGGCACCGGGAGGTGCATTCATGAGAACAGCATCCAGTCCTGCAGCTGCCTTGGGGGAATCAGTGTTATTTTCCTATTACTTTACTGCCTCCGTGACAAGGCAAACAAGGGGGAAAAAAGGCTGGAGAGGGCTAAATCTCTCCCTTTTATTTCATCCTTTCACAGATCAAAATCCTTTCACGCAACTCCCAAGCTGGGGAAGCAAATGTGTCGGACTGAAACATATAATGAGAAAGAACTCCATCCAGAAGAGTCGGGGGGGAAAGGAGAGGAGGGGTAAATTAAAGTAGAAATCATTCGGATGCAGGCGAACAGGTGGGGGATTGTCTGGTCTGTGAAGGCAGGGTGTCTGCAATCTTTGTAGCGATTAGATTTAATGGGACAGACACGTTTCTCTCCTTCACGTCCCCTCCTCCTCTCAGCCCGAGGGGGAGAAAGGAGGGAGGTGGTGATAGGGAGGTGGCAGGGGAAGAGAAGATTTGAAAGAGTCTTTGACGTCAGCCCTGCCCTATAAAAAGCTGGCAAGGAGCTGGAACGCAGAGAGCAGAGCTCGTGGAAGAGCAAAGATGCCAACCCCGAACATCTCCACCTCTGCAGCCAAAGGCTTCCGCAGGGCGGTGTCGGAGCTGGATTCCAAGCAAGCCGAAGCCATCATGGTAAGACAACCCTACCCCACTTCTTTCCCTCCCCTTCCAAAAACCACAGCCTCTTCCATAGCTATAGGCAGAGGCAGGCAGGGATAGGTGGACCAACACTGCGTTTGTGGGACTTCCCCGACACGGGCACGTCCGGGCTCGAGGCTGGCAAAGGGAAATTACTCCAACAGTTCTCTCTACATACTGATATATGTGAAATGAAAACATTTAAGGGGGACAAAACCTGAAAAAATGAAACCACCTGTACCAAAATTAAGGTGAATAACCCACATACTAAGGCAAGAATAGCAAGGAATCCCCCTGTGAAAGGCAATTTGAAGATCTTAACGATTTCCAGGTTTCAAGGCATTAAACTGCAGAGATTTCACCTGTTCTAGCATTAAAAAAAAAGTGGGGCTGTCATTTCAGACAGCACACAAGGCACAGGCAGTTTAACTAGTTTGTTCATGGCTGTTGTACGCAGTTTATCTCCCAGAACCTCCTTCCCCCATTTCTGTTCCCAGTCTTCCTTGATGTGTTCCCAGCCCTGTGTTTAGCCCGGGGAAAGCTTCTGCACACACCAGATCTGAATGTGCCAGGGAAGGGAGAGGAAAACTTCCTCCTGAGCTGTCAAGTGTCTTTAGAAAGCCAAGCCTGGCCAACCCATCAGGCTGGCTGTAGGGACAGGGACATTCCAGCTCTCAACTTCAAAGTCTTGGCAGGCAGGATGAGCTTGAAGACTCCCAACATTAGGCGGTCCTATGGGGCAAAGATGTGGACTGGCTGCAGGTGACAATGCAGGAGCCAGAGCAGCTGGTGGCAATGGGTGCACCAGGAGAGGACTCCCTTGGGATGCTTGGCAGGAGGAAACCTAGGAATAGAGATGGGCTAGGTGGCAGAGGTGTTTGGCAGATGTCTGCAATGTGAGTCCAGCAGGTCACTTTTAGAGCTCCCCATTTCCTTCCCTTATACCTGCTGCCTTTTTCGCCCACTCTCCTCTTGACCCAGTGCAACGCTCTGCCTCACTAAAGTCAACCACTACATTGGCAGAAAGGTGTTCTGGAGAGTGGAGTTTGCTGGAAAGGAAGGAAAACATTTAGGAAACAAGGAGGTAAGCTTGCTTTCTCTAATAAGTGGAAATCAGGAAAGGTTACCCTTTTACACCGTCCTTTTCATTCTGGCAAAATAATGAACACTTGAGTGGCCCTTGTAAACCTTATATTTTCCAAGCAACTTGTAAAATCAGTATTTGAGATGCTCAGTGTCTGGAGAAGTGGAGTGTTTGATTTTTACACCTTCTGGGGTGCTGCTCTGTGTTTTATGAAAAAATGGGCCACTGAACTTAGGGGCCAGGGGAGTTCAACAGGTGGGCTGACAAGGGTCGGGCAACCTGATTGGGGTGAGTGGCTGCTCTAGCATGGAGGATACTTAAAATCTTAACCTGTGTATGTCTTCCTTCTTTGAATGAAAATTTTCAGAAAAAGAAAACAACTAAAATTAAAACTTTGCCTTGTGAAGATCACTCTGAGAGTTGGGAAAAGCTTTTCTCTTCGCTCTCACCTAGCACAGGAGATCTCCACAACCCTGTCACTTATTTTGCTGGCTTCTACCAGGCAAGAGACATGACTCTGAGTGTGTATGTGACACCACATGGCCCTGGCCCTCGTGTTGTCACTGTGACCATGGGTGATGTGCCACACAGTCCTCTCCCACCATCACACCACCTCCAGCAGGTCTGAGGGGTTCCCTTGCCAGGGGAAACTGCAAACTGGGGGGAAAATCCAGACCTTTGCAATCCCAAAACTCATCTACACCAGCAGGTATTTTACATGTCAGCTGGGCCAGCCAAACATCAAACTCTGTGGAAAAGTCTTTGGTTACATATAAAGTTTTTCTGCTGCTAATAGTTTTTGCAAGAGACCCTGAGACTGTAGCTGGGGCAGGGTTTGCTTACGGAGCCAGGCAGGAGACAGCCATTGGAGCCAAAAAAGCAGGAAGGAGCACCCAGGGAAGCACAAGTGGGACATTAATGTCCCCAGTCTTTACAATCCTTCCTGATTGCTGCAAATAATGAGCCGGGGCTAAAAAAAGCAACAAAATAGCTCAGAACACAGTATTTTAAATGGCAATAAGCCGGCTGGGCACTCTGAGTTGCAGCAAATTCTAGGAAGGAAAAATGAACAAACCCTTCGTAAGAGGTGCAAACTAACCTTCAGAAGAGGCGAATGAGTCAGGCCCCGTTTAGGCAAATAAATGCTTTGCAAAATCAAATTACAGTTCTCACTGTAGCCAGATATGCACTCAGGGAGCGAGTCTGCAAGGCAATTCAGAAATACCATATAATGGCACCTTTGGAAGAAAGGAAGGTATTTATCATGAAGTCAGTTTGGCTGTTATATATGCCACATTCCTAATTTCCAGGAAAAGGAAGTAATACCCCAATGAGCATAAATGTGAGGGGCAGAGTTGAGGACAATGAGGTGGGGAATGTGCAGCCAGGCAGCCTCCACCTGGTAGAGGAGGCAGCAGGCATGCAGACCCCTCCCAGCCCTCTTCTCCCAAGCAAAATTCAGCCTTTTTCTGCTTTGTTTTGATTTTTTTTTTAAATTTACCCACCTAAAACATGCCATTATGAAGCTAAGAAACTTCCAGGACCCCTCGACAGGGACCAAAGCCCCCACCCCTCTCTGCCAGGGGCCACCCAATCCCAGCACACGTCTGAGTGCTTGAGTCAGCCTCTCCTGGTGCAGTCACCCAAGTCTAGCTTTTTAAACTCCACCTAGCTGGATTTTAACCTGATTTACAGCCTAAATATGGGGTCTAATCTCCCTTCTCTCCCCTTCTCCAACCCAGAAGTAAAATCCTGCTGCACCTCTGTGCCTTGGGGCACAGTGTGACAAAGCACTCTTAGGTAAAGAACTATGTGGCTTGGGGTGGCTGTAGAGCTCCTTTTCTGTGGCTGGCACAGGGCTGTTTGCCCTGCTTATTGCAGATACTTTAAAGTAAACACCAGCTTAGCTTAAAACTCTGCAGTGATGGAAAACACACGCTTAGAGCCGAGCACATGCTCACAAGATTTTTAGAGTTACGACTGAGGTCACTTGTTAGATGTCTGTTCTCTTTGGGCACCAATACCTCCAATTTAGACGATAGCAGTATATGCTTATTTGTTAGAAGGTGTTTTTCTGTGCCCTGAGGAAAGAAGGGTGGAACAGCAAATACCATTTCAGAGGGGTATCTTTTCTGAAAAAGGACCAGATAGAGGTGTGTGGGCTGGTGCCTCAATGTGCTGAGTTTTTGAGGCTGCATTTAAAATGTCAGCTAAAGCATCCAAGAGGATTCTCCCAGGAAACATAAGTTACTGATAGTGGGCTTTGGAAATCTCAGAGAAAGTAAACTTCGTAGTCAATCAGGCTGTCTCTTTAGAAGGAAAACGCTCCTAATTTTCACAAGGTAGGGAAAGCATCGCTTAGTTAGCATGTATCTCTTTTCTAAATATTTTCCATGTAATCACAGGGAAAACTGCAGCCAGTCCCACCCTGTGTCCTTCTTCAGTGCTGCCCCAGCTTTATTCTAGCAAGCTCTGAAGGTTTGTCATCTGGTTTGGGTCTTGAACACAGAAAACTGGAACCAGATGTGTTGCCTCTAAATAGAAAGCTGGTTATAAAAAGACCAAGAACGAATAAGTTGGTATATCAGCTATTTGTATAACAAAAAGAAACAGCAGTGATTGAAATAGTTTGTAGTTCACTATAAATATAAACAGGTGTCCTAACATGACCTCAGGCACAGAGTTGCATTTTAGGTTCAATTCCAAGTAACAGAAATCTGCAGGAGTTTGTTGAGACAAAACAAATCTACAGATAAGTGGGAGGAATTTATTTTCCGGGATATATGGTTGTGGTTTCAATTACACTTCAATGGATAAGCATCCACTTAATGTCAAAAGTAAATGTCATATTGGATCTGCGAGCAGTTTTGCTAAGCTGCCCTGCTAATACACCTGCAAACAGTTCACGTTTCCTGGCCAGGCCACAGCTGTGGGTTTCAGCTGTCCCTCACGCAGTATCTTTTCTCAGATGACTTCAAGTTTATCTGATGTCTCTCCACTTGAGTCCATCAGACAACTGAAAATCACATAAGATTATTTCTGGTTTTTGGTTTTTTGGAGGATATTGAGAATTGTTGTTAGGGGAGGTGAGGGAAGAAGCCCACTCTCCAGTCATGCTAAAAAGATATTTTACCATTTTCTTCCTAAAGCCCCCCAATTCTGAAAGTTCAGTTCTAAAACCTCAGTCCTCATGAGCAGACCTTCCTCTACAAAGCCAGGCAAGGCAGTTCAGCCCTTCTCTGCTTCACCTGCTGAGACCTACCAGTCACATCTCATCCAGCTACTGGGAATGGCTCTGATCTCCATCTCTCTGAGCAGTGTTATTTATTTCTGTTCTGCCTTCAGTCTCCACGGTTCATTGGAAGACGTCAAAGCCTCATTGAAGATGCCAGGAAGGAAAGAGAGGCTGCAGCTGCAGCCACTGATGCCACAGAGTCTACAGAGACCATTGTATTCGAGGAGAAGGATGGCAGAGCCATGCTAAACCTCTTCTTCATGCTCAAGGGAGCCAAGACTTCACCACTGTCCCGTGTCCTCAAGGTATTTGAGGTGAGTACCTAAGCTGTCGTGTGGTGCTCAAGGAACACACTTCAGATTTTATGACTGTGCTGTGAGAAGCATCACTTGAGTGTAATAAAGAAGCCTCACACTAGGTCTGCTAACTCCAAATTATCAGTTAATTGTGTGATATCCCCAAAGTAATGCTATGCTCATGCCCCAGAGTGTCCTCACTTGCCATCACTAAGAAGGAGGTGTACCTCTGTTTTGCAGTGCTGTTAAGATCTGGCCCTAATTTTGCTTATTTATTTTCAGTTTCACACTCCAGTCCACACCCTTATGGCTTGCAGTGTACTCTGACAGCCCTCCCCATTGCTCAGCACTTTCAGGTGCAGGGCTCTGATCCCACATTCAAAGCAACCTGTGTGCCCTGCCTGTCTACAGACCAAACTCACCTCACTTGTGGGTCATTACCACACTGGTCCTCAGTCAAATAGTTACAGAAACAACTTTGCCCTGAGTGTAAAACTGGTATATTGATTTCAAAATTACCTCTCTACTTCAAGGATTATTCTGACTCACATGTTAAAGGTTCTATTGGTTCCCCTCAGAGATTCATCCTATTATGCCTTTAATACCAAGGAAAACTGGTAACTGAGCTTTTTTTCTCCTAGCCAGCAGTGTAATGTTGCATTATATAGGATCTCAGTGCCATGAATGGAAAGACTGAGATAAGTGCTGCCTATGTAAACAGTAATCCAAGCATGACAGCTTGCATTCATGTAGTGTGTTTTCATCCAGAATGATTCAAAAGTGTTTTGCAAACTGAGGTTCTGAGATGCATATTATCTATGGTAGTTTAATTTCATTGACTTCAGCAGTGAGAGGAGAGGACAATTTGTTCCTATTAATCAGTCACATGGCTTGTAAGGGGCCTATGGCAGTCTCTAGTCCAACCTCCTACTCAGAGCAGGTCCAGTCAGCAGGTTTTTTGGGGCTATATACACTATAGAGTAAACCCACTACTTAAAAACTGTAAACATACAAAAACAGTGTTTGAGGGATAAGTATTTTCCTGAAATTGTAAGGCATTCTAGTTATTCATTGCCCATTTAGTATTACCTCTGAAAATCTTATGAAAAACTTTTAGATCGTGGGCAATTACAAAACATCTTGTGTCTCCACTAAGAGGACTGTTGCAAGAAAAGCTGTTTTCTGGGCAGTGTATGGTTCTTGTCTCAAGACTAAAAGAACCTCTATGATAAACTTTTCAGACAAAACCCATGTGTTGCCGTGACTGGGGTCTCCTTCCCAGAAGTGCACACATGCCAGATTAAAGCATGACAAATCCATCAGTGTAACATTCAACAGGCTGCTCAGTGGGTATGAAACAGATATGTAAGCTCTCGTACTTGGTAGATTTTATGTTATAGTGCATTTAAACTCTGTAATTTAAACAATTTTCAAAACATCAAGCAAGAAGCTGCAGCAGTCTATGGTCAAATATTGTTTGTTTCTTCCTGGAGCAAAAAAGCTCTTTGAGCTTGTCACAGAGAGAGCTTTAAATATAATAAAAAGACAAGCATGTCAAGTCCCAACAGAGGAAGATTCATTTCCCAGATCCCTCTGGCAATGCAGGTACAAGATATGAAAGCAGATGGGCATAATGACATTTGCCTCATCATGAACCAGGCTGCAGGGAAGCTGGTTTCACTCTTCTGTATGTGTTACATGCAGCTGAAGCATAGGTAATGCAATCACAGCTGTCAGATTAATGCAAAGGTATTGATTGTTGAGGGGACAATGTAATAGTGAAGTTGGTAGGTACATTAAAAAACACCGTCCTAAATTTAATTTACCTGTGGCATCGCATCTGTTCCTTCTCATCTTTTTGCCTCTGATTAACAAAAGAAATCATGTCCCTTCCTCTATCAAAAGGTCTTGCGGGAACTTTGGGCAGGTTGGGTCATTGCCTAGGGCCTTGGGCTTGTACTGCCGGTTTTCACCGAGCTAAAGAAAATACCCACAAATCTACTAGGGCCCTTTGGGGGACATCATTTTGTCTCCTTATTCCATGGGAGAGGTCAGTTCCGATAGCGGGCCCAAATGACAGCTGTGCTGGTAGCGAATCCAGACGGACGCTGGTGCGGCAGCCCCGGCGTTCAGCACCACGGCCAGCGCCGCGCCGCCGGCCCGCCCGGGCAGCAGCGCCCGTCCCGAGGGATCCCGGCAGCCCCGAGGGAACCCGGCAGCCCCCAGGGACTCCGGCAGCCCCGAGGGACGCCGAAAGCCCCGCGGGACCGTGATAGCCCCGAGGGACCCCGACAGCCCCGCACCCCACCCACCACAGCCCCGAGGGATCCCGACAGCCCCGCACCCCACCCACCACAGCCCCCGCCAACACACGCCTCGGGAGTGGCTGGGACGGGAAAATGAACCGTGGCGCTCTGCCACATCAACTGCTTCTCTTGGTCTTCTTTGCCACGGCGGAAGTCTTCTGTTGGTAGTTACTGAATAACACCGGTGTGTGTGCAGAAGAAAAAGCTGTGGAATTAATGGGTAAGCGTGTTTATACAGAAGGCAGGTGGGGGCACAAAGAAAACGACAAGAGGGAATCCATCCCAGGCTGGGATTGTTCAACCTGGAAAAGAGAAGGCTTCTTGGTGACCTAGTTGCGGCCTTCTAGTAACTGAAGGGGGTCTAGGGAAACGATGGAGAGAGACTTTTACACACGCACTTAGTGTCGGGACAAGGGGGGATGGATTCAGACTGCAAGAGAGTAGGTTTAGGTCAGAGGGTTGGAAAAATTGTTTACTGTGAGGCACTGAAATAAGTTGCCCAGAGTTGTGGATGCCCCATCCCTGGGAGTGTTAGAGGTCTTGTTGGATGGAGCTCTGAGCAACCTGGTCTAGTGAAAGGTGTCCCTGTCCATAGCAGGGAGGTTGGAATGAGACAATGTTTAAGGTCCCTTCCAACCCAAACTATTCTATAATGTATGTGTCCATATGGACATCTTTGGGTAGTACCAGAAGGTGTTTCAAATGTTGTTTAATTTTTTTTTTCTTCTTCCTTTCTATGTCTCATAAGACATTTGAAGCTAAAATTCATCACCTGGAGACCAGGCTTAGCCGAAAGCCCCGTGAGGGGACCACTGAACTGGAATACTTTGTGCGCTGTGAAGTCCACAGCTCTGACCTCAATACTTTCATTAGCTCCATCAAGAGGGTAGCAGAAGATGTGAGGACCACTAAGGAAGACAAATGTAAGGAACTTACAAACATTTTCACTTGTGCAGAGAGGCTGAGCTCTCCCTGTAGAAACAGGGCGGAGACTTTGTTATTCCCAGTAAAGGGAAAGGGCTGCTGTGTGATGAATTTGAGCAAACCAGAAGGGACTGCCTCTGGGATACCTGAATTCTGAAAGTAATTTCCCTCCCTGTCCTTTTCTCAACAGACTCCATTGTTCATAGCCCATTCTTCTGGTAACAGATTGAAAAAAATAGAAATAGGAGATTGAATTTCATACTTTGCTTACACCTCTCCTAATGAGCTCTCCATCCCTACTCCAGCATTTTATATTATAAATGTGAAATAGCATCCTACCTACATGTCATGACCTGTAGAGATTTCAGCACTAATCTACAAGACACTTCCTGTTCCATCCTGTTCTGAAGATAGGATGATTATTGTAAAATATCCCTAGAGATCCCCAGAGATCTATGACCAGCAGGACCTCTGGGTGTCTTTTAAATGTGAGTCTTTCAATAAAATCCAGTTTTCATCTTCTTCTTTAATTTTGTCACAAAATACTCTGCTAAGAGATGGGCAAAATAGTCATGAAATTCAGATCATGGCATTAGACATGACTCTAGGACAAGAGCATTGAGATTGTGGAGCTACTGCCTGGAAGTAGCTGTGCCATGTTGTATGGGTGCATTTGGTACACCAGATCAGGTGTAACTAACTCAGCCTCACAGCCCCTTCTCATTAGGGGATCTTCACTTCCACAGACAGACTCACTCTCTCTCCCCCCACAGTTCACTGGTTTCCCAGAAAAATCTGTGAATTGGACAAGTGCCACCATTTGGTCACCAAGTTTGACCCTGACTTGGACCTGGATCACCCGGTGAGTCAGGCTGTGTGTGCAACCCCTTACGCTGAACCCCTGAGCTGTCCCACAGAAGCAGGGACCTGGGGACACCTGTCAGTGCAGCTGGTCAGGGAACTGGAGTGCAGTTGCCACCTTGAGAGATGTCTCTCCAGCCTGTGATGAATTTTCCTGGTTGAGAAACTTTAGTAACTGATTTAAAGTCCTGTCTTTGTTCCTGTTTGTCACCACAGGGCTATTCTGATCAAGTATATCGCCAGAGAAGGAAATCAATAGCAGAGATTGCTTTTCACTATAAGCAGTAAGTCTCCTTCCTAACATTCATGCAGGAATAATGACATATCAATGAACCTATTGGGAAGTCATTGTACCACCTGTATGACACTTCTCTTCCTTTATGTTTTGTCTCCCCATTCAGCTTTTCCAGCTCCTTTTGTGTCTCTCTTCTCTCTTTGCATTCCAGTCTCTCTTTAATTAAAAAGTATCTGTTGTCATTAATTCATACATTGGTAAGGGTATAATAAGAATAAACCTCCTGCATAACAGAAGCCAGATATAAAACCACCAGACCTCAAACTTCATTTGGAAATGTAGCATCTCTTTTAAAATGGCATCCAGTTTTGACTTCAGAGTTTCAAGTACTGAAAAAGCTACCCCATGCCCAGAAAATTTGTTCCAAAGGTTCATTATCCTGGTTGTGAAAAAATGCAGGTTTTATTTCTAAGCTGGACTTCGATAACTTCAGCTTTTACCCAATGGATCATGCATGCCTTTAATCTGCTAGATAAAATACTGCTACCAGATTTTTTTTTTTTTTTTTTTTTTGCTATGAGATTATTTATAGGCTAAATGATTAGCCGCCTATGTCTGTCTGCTAAATTAAATAGATTCCAATAATGTTCTCATCATTGTCTTATATAGATTTAAGGCTATGTCTTGTACTCCTACTTAATTCTTCTATTCTGATATATGCAGTGATAGCACTCAGCGTGTTCACTACAACATCAAACAGAGTCTAATATTCAGTTAGGTTTGTAAAATGTTCCCTAGATCCTATTCAGTGACACTGCCTTTCACCGTAGCATTCTCTCTGAGCAGACTACAGAAATTACACGGGTCAACTTCTTGAGCTGCCCCTGCAACTGGTGTGATCCCAGCAAGGGTTTCTGCTGTTGGTTTTCACGTACTTTGCCAAATTGAAGCCCAGAATATGGACACTGATGTTTTTATCCTGTACAAATACTAAATGCACAGAAAGTCACAGTGCCAGAGGAAGAGTCCCAAGTGACACAGGGATAAATACTGTCCTGAGATGAGGCACCAATTTAAGACATCTTCTCTAACATCTCACCTGCAGGTTAGCACCTATGAGCCACTGTGTAGCATCCCTTCAGGAACTGTACTTTACAATAGTACAAATATCTCATTTGTCCAAACACAGCAAAGAAAGATTTAGGAAATACAATTGCTAACTATGATGCGAAAAAGCAAAATTGTCATTTCATCAATGCCCATTTACATCAGTGTTGGGATTTTCTTTTCCTGCCATCCTTAATCTTGCTGACAATATATTTTTCTATGCATTTAGTTTTCCTTATTAGCTGCTTTTATTTCCACTGGTTCATCCTTGGAGCCATCAGCTCCCTGAAGTTCAGACACATGAAATGAACTTATTTTCACACACAAAGTTTTTCAATTTTTTCCAGCAAAAACCACTTTTTTTTCTCGTAGATATTACACCTGCTAAACTCTTGCTCATCCCTTGTTCATTTACAATCTCTGACTGGACTCACGCTTTTCTTTGCGTCTGTGTATTTGTTGCACCAGTACTAAGGCTTTGTCTTTCCTGTCACCCCCTTGTTTGGTTTTTAAAGAAGATTGATGAACATCATGCAGAGCTTCTCCAAAGTGCTTCCTTCTCAGAGGGAAGAGGAGCCTGGCTGGGGCTCTGCTCAGTAATGGTGCATTTGCCTTGCAGTGGGGACCCAATCCCTCACGTGGAGTACACGGCGGAGGAGACAGCTACCTGGTGAGTGCTGATTTCATTATTCATGCTTCACCACTACAAGCTGGGAGCCCAAAACACAAACATTTAGGGCACAACCTCTTGAAAAATGCATCAGGAGTGCAAGCATCCTACTTAATGGCTTGTTATAAAAACCATTTTCACACTGCAGTGCCCAGGAGTTTCCTCTGAAGGAACCTCCCCACAGAGCAAGGTAGATAATTTGGAGTTCCACTTCTCTAAGGGTCATGACTTAGTAGCAGCCTCCAAACAAACAGCAGTTATCATAGCTGCAGGAAGAAGTATGAGGCCCATGGTGAATATCTGTGTGGTACCTCACGGGCCTCACTTAAGAAAACACTCCTTTAAAGAATGATTTTTTCCAGGAGTGTTGCTGCAGGAGTGTTTCAGAAAACAAGGCCAGCTCATATGAGCTGAGTACACAGGCTTCTCAACAAGGTCATCTCCTGGTTCTATTGACTGTCTTCACAGTGCAGCTTCAGGAGTTAACCTCCTGGGTATATTTTAATTCCAGTTAATACCTTTTATACAGTCTTCTGACCTTCAAGTCAGAAATAGGTCTGCGCAGACAGAGCTGCTGCCTTTGCAGGTTCATTTGAATGTGTGTCTGTATGTTTACATACCTCTATCAATCTGCAGAGACATAGACTTAGGTGGAGAAAGGCAAAAGGAGCCTAAAGACATGAGTCCCTGATAGGGCATAGCCAGAGTTCAGGAGAGGACTGGACACATTAACCACTGAATGTCTGCCACCTCTCCTCCTGAAGGAAGGAGGTTTACAGCACCCTGAAGAGCTTGTACCCCACCCATGCCTGCAAGGAGTACCTTGAAGCTTTCAGTCTCCTGGAGAAATTCTGTGGCTACAATGAGAACAACATCCCTCAGCTGGAGGAGGTTTCCCGCTTCCTGAAAGGTGGGTACGAGTCCAGGGGGCCAGGTCCAGGGTCCACTGTTGGGGATGGCTACAGATGGGAAGCCTGAACCCAAAGGAGTAGTGTGTGAGCTGAAATTTGGGAGGAGAGCCGGTGGCTTGTGCATTGCCCACAGAGGACAGAGGTCGAGCCCAAGTGGTGGGGACTGCAGCTGAGCACAGCGGGCTGCGACTGAAGGGCAGGCCCGTGGTCAGATGATGCCTCTGAGCACCTGAAGAGCAGGTGTTCCCCAGTAGGAGCAGACAGATTAGGCTGCTGTAGCAGAAGCCCTTTAGCTTCCAGTGCTGGGCAGAGGGCACAGCCCGTGGGCCGTGCACCTCACACAGACAGTGTGTGCTGTTTCAGAGAGGACTGGCTTCCAGCTCCGGCCGGTGGCTGGCCTGCTGTCGGCACGGGACTTCCTGGCCAGCCTGGCCTTCCGCGTCTTCCAGTGCACGCAGTACATCCGCCACGCGTCCTCACCCATGCACTCCCCCGAGCCGTGAGTACTGCCTGGCCCCGTGGCCTGCCTGCCTGCCATGTCCCTGCTGGCCTGCAATTACCCTTTCTCCCCAACAAACACACTCTGCCTGCTGCTGACTGAGTTTTCCTCCTTTCCCCCCTCCCGTTGGCAGAGATTGCTGTCATGAGCTGCTGGGGCACGTCCCGATGCTGGCTGATAAGACATTTGCCCAGTTCTCTCAGGTAAGGTGGTTATCTGCTTTTTCTGCCTTGAGAGGTGGGAATCCAAACCCTGGTTTTGCCACCTAAACCTTCCTTGCTCTTATTAACCATGATGTTCCAAAGTTCTAGTGATGGACCAAGACCCTAATACTCACTCTGCAACACAGTGGTTTTAGTCTGAGCATGATGAACTCCCAGCAGATGGCTGGCCCTGCAGGGCAGCAATATGTGTGCTCTTGAAGCAATAAAACAGAGCAATCAATGTGTAAGGCCCTCAGACCAAACCTGTCCTGACGTTTGCTCCTTCCTTTCTCTTCCTAGGACATTGGGCTGGCATCTCTGGGAGCAACTGATGAAGAAATTGAGAAACTAGCAACGGTAAGTTTTGCTGGATGGGGGGCACAACACCTCCAGCAGGGCTTCTGTGGTATCAAGGGGACTTGTCCAGCCTGGTATTCCAAGATTTGCAGGCTCAGATCTCCCATGCAAGCTGCCCCAGCCCTGCTCTTTTCATGATGACTGTGCAGAGCAGAGATCAGTTAAACAGCAGAGCTCGCTTGCACATTAACCCAATCTTCTTGGGCACCAGTAGTATCATCAAGCATTGTATTTCCATCAGCAGCACTGCTGGGACTCTTTGGGAAGGGATTAAATGACATCCGCTTCCTTTGGCTCTCCCTCAGCAAGGTGACCTGTCCTGCTCCAAGGACACCAAACAGCAGCATGTCACAGCAGACGAAACAAGCCCAGGGACACAGACTCTGTCTGTTCTGGTGTAGCAGCAACTTAGTTTAGCACTTTTCTTTGAAAGCAAAGTGTGGAGAGGGGACAAAGAGGCAGGTGCCTGTTCCTTGAAACAACCACAGACCCTGGCCATGACGCAAGGGCTCAGAAGTGATAGGAAGATGAAGATGAGGAGCTGTGTCCCCCAGGATTTTTTCTTTTTCTTTTCACAGCTTTACTGGTTTACAGTGGAGTTTGGGCTCTGCAGACAGAACGGAATAGTCAAAGCCTACGGAGCAGGGCTCCTCTCTTCCTATGGGGAGCTCATAGTAAGTCCCAGCATAACTTGCCTCTGCTCTAGACCCTGTACAGAAAAACACCTTCTGCACAATGGCTTTCCTCAATCTGTTCTCCACCTTTGCCTGCCCCATTTGTGCCCTCCAATCCCCTCAGTTTCATGCTGGAATTTTTCTGCCGTGTCCGTAGCATTCCTTGTCAGACGAACCAGAGGTGCGGGACTTTGACCCTGATGCTGCAGCTGTTCAGCCCTACCAGGACCAGAACTACCAGCCTGTTTATTTTGTGTCCGAGAGCTTCAGTGATGCCAAAAATAAATTGAGGTAGGACTGGGCAGTGACAGAGACCCAAACAATAGGGAATTAAAATGTTATATATTGAAATAGGGTTTGACATTATGGCTGCTTTCAGTCCAAGTTCTCAGAAGTGCTCTGAAAATTTGGATCAGGTCTTTCAAAGTAAGGCAGTTCTCCAGTTCCTACAGGGAACATGCTTTACACAAACAGATTTATCCAGGGGAAAAAATAAACTTTTGCCTCCTAGGCTGGTTAACATGGGTTAGTGGACCCCAGACACTATCCCACCATGGTAATTGGGTTTCCCCATCCCATGGGACTGCAAACAGGATAGTAAGGGGCAGCTCTACCCACAGACATCAGTTCAGAAGAGCATTTTCTTGGTCATCCCCACAATTGCCCACAGAAGGAAAGCTCAGTCCTGGGATTGCTTTGATTGACAGAGGAAAACTTTGCCTGTACCATTTTTATCTTTGCTTAGGAAAGAGACAGGATGAGGCCAACATGACGTACATGACTTTACAGTTCCTGCAAGAGGGGTATTTAATATATAGTGGTGAGGACTGCTATATTTCAGCTTCTGCTTTTATTACCCTCACTTGCACTGTTCATACAACCTGGAAGCCAGCTGCTCAAAAGCAAGCATGGGGGGAGCCCATCCTCACACACACACTGGGCTGCTTTAAAAAAACCCCAACCGCTGCCTAATGAGTCATTTCCTTGCATTTAAAAAGGGAAAATACACCACATACACAGCCAAGATTAGGCTAGAGGGTCTTGACTGTGACAAGCACCATAAATGATCCTCTTTAAAGAGCTCAGAGACCACACAGATGCTACTCTGTGAGGTGAAAACATTAAACATTCGTGTCTTTTGCATTACTGGCAGCTGCCACCACAGGCCTGACTATCAGTGTTAGGCCTGGAGAAAAGTCTCTTTTCTCAGAAAGGACACACTCCCCCAGTGCCCTTCCAAGCAGCCATGCTGTATCTATATGCTTCAAAAGGCGCCAAGTGAGCACACCCCTTTTGGAGGGCAGGTCTCTAGCCAATACCAGCTGTGCTATGGGCCATCGCCGTGGCTGATGACATTAACAAGAGAGGTGAGCTGGGCCTTGCCTGGTAGAACTGAGAGGAACCACACCTTTTAGGAGGAGGACAATATGAATATGCAGAAACCCCCTTCGTTTGCAGGTTTTGTTGTTGCTTTCCTGCAAGGGCATGGCAGCTCCCTGCCAGCGCCAGCCTGCGCCTTGAACCGTGTTTCCCCTTGGCCCTCTGTGCTGTGTTTTCCCCCAGATCCCTCAATTTCCAGCCTAGGCATGAAGTGCCAGCTAGAGGAACATCTGTCTCCACCTGAGAAAGGGCTGCTCTTCCCCGAGCCCTGTGCCAGAGCAGACCCGCGGTAGCCACAAGAGGGTAGCCTAAGCTAAGCAATTCAGGAGCGAAAGGGTGAAGCCTCGGCAGAGGCGAGGAGCATGCCTGTTCTTAGCGCTGTTTGTCCCCTCATGTTCCCAAGCCTTTCCAGCATAAGGCCCCAGCCATAAGTACCTACATATAGATTTTCAGCTCCGTATTCGCTCAGCTCCCAAATGAAGAAAAACCCCTACCTTGCTAAATATACAAATCTTAGTGCTGGAAGTGAATGTCGGCAACTTTGGGGAAACCCTACCCGTGATTTGCTTTCACTTAACCGCATACTTCTCCATTAGAAAATCAGCAACAAGCTCTTGCTCTTAGGAGATATCAGGTGAAGTCAAGCTCATTACTGAGATCCAGGCTGCATTTGGCTTTGGGTGCAGCAGTGCAGCTTTGCTGAAGCACAAGACTGGTGATGCAATTCTCATCCTCTAGCTCAGGTCTGAGCCACTGCCTGTCAAGTCTATCCTTAACATGCCACACAGCTAGTTCCCCCCTCCTCAAGCAGAGATTAGTCACTAAATGCATGTCAGAAAGGATTTAGTAATATAATACGATAATACCACGGGCTTCCCCTGCAATTAGCTTCTAAATCTCCTTGGCATTTTTTGAAAAAGGAATTGCAGCAGAGGATGCCTGGCAATTGGCCGTGGAGGTGACCACTTTGATGTACCCTCCTGTTTGGTACAGCCCACAGAAAGCCGCAGTCAAACTCATGGTTTACCTTGACAAACAGAAGGGATCTCAACTACTGATATAGTGGAGCTGGAAAGGCGGAAACTCTGCCTAAAGGAGAGCATGAAGCTGCTGTGATCTTCTTGGGTGCATGGTGATGAGCAGGAGGGAGACTCAGGACCCACCCTGCTGTGATCTTCCTGGGGGAACGGTGATGAGCACGAGGGAAACTCAGGACCCACCCTGCTGTGATCTTCCTGGGGGAATGGTGATGAGCAGGAGGGAAACTCAGGACCCAACCTGCTGTGATCTTCCTGGGGGAATGGTGATGAGTAGGAGACTCAGGACTCATCTCTCGTACCCAGCCTTCTGCACCCTTGCCTTGCAGGAGCTATGCAGCGCACATCAAGCGGCCCTTCTCGGTGAAATACGAGCCCTACACCCACAGCATCGAGCTCCTGGACAGCCCTCAGATGATCTGCCACTCCCTGGAGAGCGTAAGGGATGAGCTCCACTCGCTGATTAACGCCCTCAATGTTATCAGTTAATACAAGAACTGAGCGATTTCTGTCCCCTCTCAGCCCCCAACGTGCCTGCTGTGCCCTCACCGGGGTCCCAGCTGATAATTCCTACCTGTCTTCTCCAAACATTGGCACTGCTGCCTGCCACCACGCGACCCCAACAGCTTTCCACATTTGTGTGTAGGGCCAGCTCGGAGGAGGGCAGCGGGATGCACCCAAGGCCTGTGGCTTTTTGGGTAGCTTTTCTACTGACTGCTGGAAGAGGCTTAGCAAAGACAAAAAGCACGGCCAAGCTAAAAATTTGAAGTCAAGAGCTGTGTGCTAGGCTCCTGGGTGCAAGGAAGAGGAGAAAATCTACTTTATTTAAAAAGAAAAAAAAAGAAGAGATAATTTTTTTTAATTGCAATTTGACAGAAAAATTTAATCTGCCTTTTTTTTATCCCCAAAGCAACTCCTACAGCAACTTCATGAGTCTTGTTCTTAGTTATCCTAATATTACGATCACCTGATGTAGCTCAGGTGTGTGACTAATGTTATTGCTGGCCATTTCTGTGGAAGGTAAATGTCTGGTTTGGATACTCAAACCCAGTTTCATGGAGTTTTCAGTGTAGATATTAATGGCTTAATCTGACCCAAAGCTCTCAGTTTTCCTCCCCCTGCTTTTGCCCTTCTTATCTTCTTGCAGGCTGTCTCATAACTTAGCGGTTTGCTCAGAAGTTTGGCCCAAGGTTATGCAGCTGTGCAGTATCAGAGCTGGGCTTGGGATGTGTGGAGGCTGCTAAACAGCTGTGGGGGACAGCGAAGGGGAGAATTACACAGAGTTGTTTGCATGACCATTTATAACATTTCCGTGTCGACTTTTGCCATCCTTATCCACCATGTATGATTTTTATAATTTCCTCTTTAAAGAACTGCAAGACTTGGCAGTGAAGTTTTGGCTATTAACACGGCTAACATTGTTCTCCAGTGTTACTTCTGCTGTGGCTCAGTCATAATAGTTTACAATCCATTACTCTTTATCCCATTTTAGACCTCCACATATATATTCTTAACCCCCAGTTCTCTCACATTTTAACTCCTTAGCTACTGACAGCACTTAGTCTCCTGCCTGCTTCAATCTCTCCTTTCTGTTTCTTTTCTTATTTGACCCTTCCTCCTAAATTCCTCCTAAATTGCTTAAAAGGCGATTACTGAAATCAGCAGTTTGACACCAGGGTTAGCTGCTTTTCCTCAAGCTGTTCTTTCTCTTTGGATTTTCCTGTAAACCGATAAAACTACTGAGTTCATTCAGTTATTGTCATTTTAGAGCACTTTTTCCAAAGTTGCAGCTATGATTTCCCAATCTGGGTGGATCCAGATCATGAGCTGTAACTCTCAAGGCTCCCTTAAGAGCTGTAACAATTTTTCATTTGGGTTCTTCAGATATTACTATTAGACTAAGTAGCTGGAGCAAGCTATGCAAGACTAAGGCAGGCTAGGCTGTAGTTTAGCTATCTAGCCATGAAAATCTTACTGGCGACTTCAGTGAAACAGACTAAAAACAAAAAGAAAAAAGATAAAACAAACAAGTAAGATAACAATTAAGTCTATATACCTAATGCATGGGTTATGACCTTGTTAACAAGAGCAGTGCCACTACTGGTCTGCAGGTTGCTGTTTCTCCTCTCCTTTGGTAGTGTCCAGCTCCTGGGTTGCTGCCTATGAGAGCAGCGAGGATGCTCCAAACCCTGCAGCAGTGCCAGGCTCCTGATCAGGACTGGGCAGGGAATCTCTCTGCAGAGGCATTTGCTTTCTGGTCTGGTCTCCAGAACTGGTAAGGTCTGCAGGGGATCATCTCTAGGTCTCCAAAGCACCTCACAGTCATTATCTGCCTCCTTAAATATCTAAAATTAATGCAATTTGTTGACCAAAGTCATTAATATGGAGTGAAAAGCCAATTTAGAAATCCTTGCAACTGCAGGAGACTTCAGCTTCTCTGCCTTGCCTTGAAGTTTGCATTGCTGCTCCCTGACTCTGTCAGCCGCTGCTTTTTTGAGGAGCTGTAGCAAAATCTGCTGTCCTGCAAAAAGAGAAAATAAGCAAAACTTGCAGCATAACCCAACCCCGTTAGTGTGCAAGCACACAAACAGATGTGCTGCAGCCAGGGGGAAGGGGAGCACCAGGAGGGCTGCACCCCCTTGCTTTTGGGACATGAGGCTGAGCTGGGGCAGGCTCTGAGTGAGGCAGTTGGGGCTGTACAGGCGCCAGAGGTCCCTCCTTGGGCCATTTTCGCTGTCTGTGTTCTTGACAAATTCGTGACAGGTTCCAGAATTTTTTGGCCCCATAGGGAGACATCTGAGAAACAAGAACCTGTTTGTATTTACTATTGCCCTCACCTATTTAATATCTATGGGGATTTATTCTATTAGTAACTCAATAGGACCCCTTTCATTTTGTCTCTAAGGCTTGTTCCTCTTTATCTATTTTAAAATACATTGCTTGGCTCCTTATTTCATAAACCATTTCATAAACAAATTGGATCCTTGCTTTCTCGTTTCAGACATTTTTCTCATGTTGCTTCTTCTACCAGGGCATTGTTTTCTTCTCTATCTTGCCATAATATTTTAGGCTCTTAGACATAGGGCCACTAAGAGACAGGCTATCCAAACAAAATATGGTAGAGTTGTAAACCAGTCCCTAATCTATCACTGCTTTTAAAGCTACTGATAGTGAGGTTAACTTTTTAGCCCATCATTTTGGATATTGTCTTTAGACCCTTTTTAATAGTCTGAACCATTTCTTTCTACCATTCTGGGTGATTATAGGTGGTAGGGTTTATACAGTCCTTACTTAATCCCCAGGCTAGTTATTAAGACTTGAATTCTTCACTTAAAACCTCCCCCTTCCCAGCCCTCCCCTCCGTTCATCTTATCCTGTCTCAGGTGCTGTTCCACACCCATGGACAATTTCCCGTAACAGCATTGTTACAGCTCCAGCAGTTGTATACCTTTCAGGTGGAAGACCTCAGCCTGCCCAGGAAAGGTATTTATTGTGGCAAACAGATACTGATACCCTTCTTTAGTTTGTGACAGTTTATTGGGGTGATCCCTGTGCACTAATTTTCACTGTCTTTGGTTTAGCCGATGCAGTAGAGTTGGCAGCTTTCTTTTACTAATACACTTTTGCGCACCTTATGCAATTTTTATTTATATCCTCTGTTTCTTACTTCATTTGAAGCCAAGTGTAAACTATTTGCACTCCTTTTGTCTAAAATAACTGTCATAATGAGCTACATAAAGAAGTGCAGGGTTCTCATGTTCAACTGGACACACTATTTATCCCATCTTTTTTTAGCTGACACCTGGTTGAAGATGCAGTAAACAAAGTCTGAGTTAATTTATCTACTTGCTTACTAAATTATTTCTCAGTATTCCTTGTAGTCTTCACATTACTCTAACATCATTTACATATATTTTATTCCCACTCTCCCTCTAAGCTTGTAAAATAGAACTGTTTTCTTCATAGATGTCCCACTATGTGCTTGCCGTTGCCTTTCTCCCCATTATGTACCCAGCATTTTGTTCTACCACCATATAGTAGCTATCTGTAGAGAGCTGTTGGTAGAAGGGTTTGTCTTCTACTGACAGCCTGTAAGCTTCTTGGCATGATCCTTTCTCTGGTTTGCCCACTGTTTGCTCCCTCATTCCACTGATAGGAGTGTATTGGGTTATTTTTCTTCTTTGTTCACATGTAGCACTCCAGTGAGTTTGCTTCATTCCTGGTTTCCATTAAAAGGGTATCCCCATTCATATCCATTTCTTCCCCTTGCGTACAAGAGCAGAGTGTGGGCAGACTGGGGTACAAGTGCACTATCAAGGAGAAAAGCCTTTAACTCCATCACAGCCCAGACTGCCTCTAACCAGGTTTTCTCATGGCCATGGAAATTTTGGTCCAGCCGCTGGAGAGGACTCTCGTGCTACTGGTATCCATTTTCCTCCACTATTTCTCTGTAACAGCACTGCTCCCACAGTATCAGCTCGTGTTGAAATTCTTGTTATGAATAATTTTCCTTTAACTGGGAATTTTTGTGCAGAAGCTTTTCAAGCAGCTTCTTTCATGTCAGATAAAGCACTGTCTCGGTCTTTGCTCCAGCTCCCTCCCTGATTCTCTTCCTGTCATTTCCATAATGCTCTGCTGCTATTAGCAAAGACGGATACACTGCCATAAGATACTAGCACAGCTATAGATATGCTGCCACAAGAAATTAAATTCTCCTAGCACTCTTCAGAGTTGGGATTGATTAGTGGGAGTCTTTATTTCACAGAAAGTTTAACCTTTCTAGCATTTATCCATCTTCTTGTTTCACCAGTTTCAGAGTCCAGGAATTTAACTTGAGGTTGTTTTAGTTGTGCCATATTCAAGCTGACATTAAATCCCGTTTGGTCTATTAATTTTAAAACTCAGCTGCATCACTCTTGTACCTCTTCTTCTGTAGCTGCAGCTCCCGTAACATCACCACATAAGGCAATCTCTTTTCTTTGTCCCCTGCACACATCATTCAAACACTTTGCTCATACGAGCATGTGCAGCAGGGCAGGTGCTCAGCCCTGTGGGATGCAAGTAAAGGTATATTGTTTATCTCTTAATGTGAAAGCAAGTCTGTCAATTGCTTCTTCCCCTGCATTTTGCCGTATGGAAGCTTAGTGTGAATCGTGGTGGGGCATTTGTGCCACTGCCTCTCCTAATCCATCCGCTGTCCAAGGGGCCTGACTCAGCCTCAGGGCTGCCGGGGACCGTGGAGATACCCGTGCTCCACTGGGAGTGCGTGGTCTGTACATGGTATCATGTCCTGCTGCTCATTCAAGCAGCTCCCTATCGGTTTTATTAAAGACTCTCCATCTTCCTTGAGCTTATGGACTGGTAGTGATTGTGCCCGTTGGATCCTTGTCTTACTCTCCTGCAGGGCAATTTGATTAAATGCCCATGGTGGCAAGATTAAAGGTTTATCAAGGAGGTGCCCGATGTACAATGGATAAAAGCTGGCGGAGCATACACTCTAATCAATTTACCACTTAATCCCCATTTAATTCTAAATATAAGCAGCTTCTCTACTGTTGTGCTTCCTTTCAGTGGCTTCATATCTGCAGCCACCTGCCTTGGGGTAATTTTTTTTTCATTTTAACAGCTACAGCAGTTTGATCTGCCATACCCATCTACCCCGGGACAGCATTTGGAGTCTTTGTGGGATAGGCTGCTATTCTCAACTTCTCTTTCTTTTCCCATTTGCCTATATCATCCTTGAAATCATCCTCCTGTGATGGCTCCCGATCCAGTTCTCTACACCACTTTCTGGAACTCCAGCAGTTATTTTTAATTTTTGCATCCCAATCTGCTTTTGCAAGTGTCTAATTTTAGCTTTGCATTTACTATGATCAGGTCCCTTTTGAGCTCTCCCTTGCTCCAGGGCGAATCACTGCACTATATATGTTAATCACCCTCCTTACTTCTGTAGTTTTTCCTTCTCTTTTTCTAAATCCTAATTGCCAGTGCACATCTAAATCCTTATTGCCTTTTTGGGCCACTAGATGGTATTCCTTTTCTAAAGACAATCTTATTTCAAGTCACTGGATAGACCCTTTCAAAACACAATTTTCCCATTGAAGGAGCTGATGCTCTGATGTTGCCTAGATTATTGCTGTTTCCCATAACAGTCTCACTAACAGAGGTGGTGAATCCTTGAGTCTCTTTTCTCATATCAGGAAACATTTGGTGTCTATCACCGATTGGCTTCCTGTGGGCTGGAGAGGCGCCCACAGCCCCTGCCGTAATCTCTGATATTGTTGGGATTTCCTGCAGCCCTCCAGTATTCCTGGTTTTAGACTTTTTCCTGAGTTGTCTTGGATTTTTCCTATGTTTTCAATTTTGTCTTAAGGTATCCCTCAAGTATTGTGCACAAGGCTGGTTAGGTTTGTAGAGTTGCCTTGAACGAGATCACAGAATCATGGAATGGTTTGGGTTCCAACTCCCTGCCACGGGCAGGGAACCTTCCACTAGACCAGGTTACTCAGAGCTTGGCCTCGAGATCACTCAGAGAAAAAGACTTTGAGGACCTACCCAGTCACACCCTTCACCAAAAGATGTTATGAATTCCCTTTTCCTAGCCATGGAGCAGATTTGTAGGATTATGTGGCTACTTAGAGCTAAGCGCGAGCTCATGTCCTTTGGGTGGGTCATGGGATCCTTCATACCATTCTGCCAGACCTCACCAAACGTGACTGCAAGCTCTACAAAAAGTGGCTGGGGAAAACCAACGTGATGGGTCAGCCCAGGTTAAACCCTCCCCTAGATGGAGCATGGGCTGGCGAGGGAGGAAGAAAGGGGAAAAGCCTTCCTCAGAGCCAGGCCCCACCACCCCCTCTGGTGTGTGCCTGTCTCAGTGCCTCGCTGAGCAGTCTCGCTGTTGTTGCTGCTGCTGCTGCTGTGGGTGGATCTGCCTGTCTGTCTGTCTGTCTCTCTGTGTAAAGAAATATGAAACAGAATTATTTTTCATTTTGGAATTGTGCTGCTGCTCACATGATATTAAGAATAAAAAAATATATTTCTGGTCTAGCATCCTGAGTTTGATTCTTGCATCCCTCTGCTGTCCAGATTCAGGTCGGCTGCCTTGCCTGCAGGCAGCATGCAAAATCCAGCCTGGGGCACACTGTGGTGGAGGACCTGCAACTTGCACTCGAGCAAAGTGTTTATTTGGAGGTGGAAAATGCTTTGCGGACGTGATGATCTAAGCCTTTCTTCGGCAGGATATTACCAATCGCGCAGTTATGCATGAAACAGTAGTTGGGAGGTCTCTTTTAAACAGTAAAACATCAGGGGACTTGCCTTCACTAAATACATTTTCTCCCAGCGTTTCTCACTATTTCTGTGTTTGCTGCATCCAAGTGCATGGGATACAGGGTGCCCAGGAATTGGGATGCATGTCCAGAGACCAGGAGATATGCCCAGTCACATAAGTGTTTCCTACTCCAGAGTTAACCTCATGTTAAAGGAAACTAATTCCAGTCACTGCTGCAAGATTGGCTTTTACATGAAAGCCAGACTCTTTCTCTTGTTAAAATCCCTTCCAGAATCAAGGACAGAGGTGGATTACTGTATTGCCGGCACAGATCTGGGCCATGCATCCAGGCACCCCAGTGCACTCCGAGAGGGACTTTCCTAATTTAGGACTTGTCAGGATACCCTGTATCTTCACAACGCTCGTTAAAGTGTTACAGCTGTAATAAATTCATCTTCATTACATGCTTGGAAGGTAGAGGAGTACTCTTGTCCCTGTAAAAAGCTGACAGATGAAAGGAGGCAGAGAATCAGAGACTCAGACCAGGCACAGAGCCGGAAAAGTAATTACATGCCTAAACAGCTTTGGGAAGAAGCGTCTAAGTGGCAGATCTGGGGCTTGAACCTCTGTCAGCCCCCTCAGGACCAAATCTTTCTTCTTGTGCTGTGGTGGTAGGGATCAGACGAACTCAATTATTTACAAATCCTATAGCCGCAGGTATGCGCGCACACACGCACCGCCTCCCCGGAGAGGGGAATTGATTCGGATAAGGCTGCGGCTGACCTGAGCTGTCATTCGTGCTGCTAATCCAGCTCAAATCAGACTCGGTTTTTTTCCCCAGGGACCGGAATGGGCACTGCACTTTCCACTGCAAGGAATTTGTTTTCAGTTTTCCGACACTTGTTCATTACAATGTTTGGGAAAACGCTAGGTTTTCTAGGTGGAAAGATGATCTTTTGACATTTTTCTGGCACAGATGAAAGCAGAAAGTTCGTGAAATGCCTTGAAAACTGATCAGGAGGGGGGTTTGGGGTGGTAAATTCTTTTTGTTTGTTTTGTTCTGGTTTTGTTGTTGTTTTTGACTGAGTAGAGAGGTTTGCAACGACTAGGTAAGGGTTTGAAAAACCCCACGTGTCTGCACCCCAGATGTGCTACTGTAGCCTTGCAGCACTCTCCTTGTGCAGCTGGGGGGTTGGCAGCGACAGGTCAATAAAACAAGCGTTTGGAGATTAGATGTTTTTCGATCTAGCAAGTGCTGTGCTCCAAATGGATGAGGATTTCTTCCTGTCTCTGTTAGCCAATTCACTTTGAACATCTTGTGTAAGGTGTGAATCACTCAGGGGCAGTGTAGCACATGCACGTGTTGACTTCTGCACACAGCAAACCTCCCAAAACCCATGCACATCCCAACAGGGATGGATGGGACCCACATAGAGTCCTTGTGCATCACCTGAACATTCCACTCCAGAGATTTAAGGGGTTTGGGGCTCAATCTAAGTTTCCCTAAATCCAAAATACTCTCTCCAGCTCTAACAAGACACCGTGTATGTGTTTCTGTATATGATGTTCAGAGGTTTATCTTTAGTTACTTGGGACGAAGCAACTGCTTTTCAAACTCGTGATACAAAGATTTGAATTTACCCTGAACTACAGCAATGCAAAACTGAACAGGCTAAGTGGTGAACTCCATTCCCTGATGGATTCAAGGCCCATCCTCATTGATTTTTCTGGAGGAATAATGATGGAAAATCCTTTTTTTTTTTTTTTTTTTAGTCCTGACATTAGTTCTACTTGGTCTCTTTGTGATTATTTTCTCTGAGCACAGCAGGGTGAATTGATCTACAAAATATTTTCAGGGATGGTGGAGGATTAAGTGTCTTGCGCAGATACTTCAATGCAACAGTTGTTACCCAGGACTGTGAGAGAAAAACAGGGTGGGGTAAGGGAGTTGTTCATTTTCCTTCCACTAAGGTCAGCCTTAAATAACTCTCCCACCTCCCTCGGAGGCTGAGACAAGATAATAAGACAAAAATGTCAGAGCAAAGCACGGGGCCCCTCTATTTACAGCAAAGGCCAAATCGCTAACCAACAGATCGGAGCTTGCTTTCTAAACACCGATAAGCGGCAACTTTGAATTAACAGCCCCGGTTCCTCTGCTGCTGTAAATCAGCCTGACCCCGACTGCCCGCAGCACCCCAGTGCCTCCCCCCAGCCAGGGGCTCTCCGGCAGGAGGAGGGGGCTGCAGCAGTGGGCTTAACCCTCCCGGCCCCGGAGATCCCTGTGCCTGGCTCCAAACAGCCCCCCTCCTTCCCCTCCCCAGCCCCCTATCACTAACAAGCCTTATCAGCAGGATTTACACCTCCTTGTCTAGGAACCCATAGGAAAGCCTATGGACTAGTTACCGATGTGCATCCAAATCCTTAAAGTAGCTTTAAGTGCTCAAAACAATCCACTTACCCAGAGATAATTAACGGTATCAGACCTGGGAGTTCCCGTTCCCCGGCAGGGGAGATCAGAACGCTCTACGGTGGGGTCCGGCCCACCACAAGCAGGAAAAGGGGCAGCCCTTCTGCAAGTCCTCGGCACCTCCTGGCCCCAGGGGAGCATCCTGGGAGTGAGGAATGACAGTGCCAGGAAGACGAATGCCTGGGAGCAACCACGGCTCGTAAGGGCAATGGTGAGCTGGGTGTTTCTCACTGCCAGATGCAGTGTTAGGAAAGGTGCTTTGGCACAGAGCTGTGCCAGTCGGCAAAACACCAAATGCCACATGGATGACGCTGTAGAAGCGAGGGAGAAAGAGGAAGAAAGCCCAGCTCCTGTCTCAGGTCCCAACCCAGATGGAGGAACCTGAAGTGCTGAAGCTCGAGGTACAGCCTGTAAAGGTGAAGGAGCAAGCAGCACCTCCAGAAGTCCTGGAGAAAAGTGGGGGTTTAGGTCAGTGTGCAACTGCAGAGATGGGCAGTGGCAAAAAACACAGAAGTATGTGACACAATAATTTGTTTTCAATCCATGAGCCCACTTTATAGCTGGGACAAATCCAGTCTGAGGTGGTAAAAAGCATTCCTTCGTTTTTTGGCATTTCCCCCCCTACCCGTTTGCTTCCTCAGCTGCTTATAGCACCCAGATACAGCACCCAGCACTTTCTGCAGTGTCTGCTGGGCTCTGGAGGCCTGCCTGTCCTTTCCAGCATGGTGACCAAGGTCACCAGGTCAGCCTCTCATCTGTTTTACCAAAGGCTTCTCCAGGTCCAAGGGATGGTACCTGTGATGCCACCTGCCGTGGAAGCCATGGTGGTGGCACTATGTGACTTTAGTGCCTGCAATTTTGGACACTGGAGAAAACTGCCTGACGGACTCAATGGCCCCTCTCATGTCTGTTTCCTGAGGACTGGGTCAAGATCCTCCCTGTTTGTTCTCGTGGACTCGACGACATGAAGGACAGACGTGGTATCAGTGCTGAAAATTGGTATTTTTAGATTGGTGCTGGTCAGGCTACTTTTCCAGTGCTTCTCCCCTCAGTGGAAGTTATTTGTTACTTTTGTTTCTCAGTACGTGTCCTCTGACAGGGTGTCATCACCTCTTCTAATGTTTCTCCATCTCCACCAAGGATTACTTTTGGGCCATTAATAGCCACAGATTTAATCTTCTCATTGATAAACAAACTAATTTGTTCTGCTGTGTCTGCTAATAGCTGTTTCTAGGAACTAATAACAGCTCTTAGCTGCTATTTCCTTCTTTACCATCTCAAAAAATATGTGTCTGGTAATATGTTCATAGGGTTAAAAGAAGCATAGCTGTTTTTTCCATCTCTATTTATAACCTTGCATATGCTCTTCCCAAAGTAGATGGGAAAGATTTTGGGAGCTTTACTCTAGAGATCATTAAATTCAGTCTAGCTTACTTGGGTAGCTGTACTTGTGGAAATGTTTGAGCCTGCAGAGGCCAGGGGAGCTTGAGCAAGGTGCAGCCAAAATGATTTGCAGACTCTGTGGTCCCTGGTGAGCTGGGCTTGCCAAAGGTCACCATTTCCCTGTGAGAGGCATTAGGTACTTAGGAGGGGTGGCCAGAGAGTTTGGGCCTCAGGAGGCTGTTCTCAGAGCTGCAGCACACCTGGGAACCTCCCTTCCTCTCTAATGAAAGCCTATGGCTCTTTGGAATTGTTCCCTGGAGCATCTTCTGCCAGTGAGCTGCATCTCCAGGGGTGTGCCTTTACTCACAGCCCTCTCTGCTCCTCGCAGCCAACCCAGAGCTGATGGGAGCTGATGGGTCAGACCTGGTTGGTTACACTGGGCTTTGGGATACCCCTGCTGTTTTATAAACCCATCCTGTGTGCTCTAAGCGGCAGGATAAAGTCCCCGGCCTGGAAGAGCCTGGGAGACTGTAAAGTCCAGAGTCCGGCAGGAGCACCTCTCTTGAGCCTGGTGGCTGGTGGGGCAGTGGGGGTGGCTCACATGCCCTGAAGCCAGGGGCCGCCCGGATAAGTTAATAGAAGCAGCCGAGATTACTTGTATCCCAGTGAGCATCCCCCTGCTCTGCTTGCACAATGCCCCCTCTGAAGCAAGGGCATCTCCCATTGTGTGACTCCAGATAAGCCAAAGCCTTACCCTTTGCTGTAGCAGCCACTTCTCTCCCCAAGGCCACGTACCTTTGCAGGCGTCTTTGCAAGTATTCCCAGGATTAACCCCCCTCCTCAGCGCCAGGTTCACCTCCCTGCCCTTCATCTCACACCAGTGCCACTGCACATGTGCTTGGACATGTTAAAGGGAGCAGAGCAGCTGCAAACCACATGGCAACAGGGAGCACCAAGGATGCTGCTCACCCCAAAACCTGCTCTTGGGAATGCAGACCCCTCAGAGTGACTGGGGCTGTGTTCCAGCAGCCAGGTGAGCACTGGGGCTATTTGCTTCACAAGCCACTGAATTCACCCCACAGGGAAGAGGAGTGACGTGGTCTCTGCTGTGTGGATCCCTGCTGCTCCTCTGGGACAACGCACATGCAGGCATGGGAAGGACAGTGTCAGTCACCACAGGGCATGAGAGCAGCCAGGGAGATGTGGGTGGCGTTTTGGGGTCCCTGGGTGCTGAGAACTCGCTTGCCTCCAGCCCTGACCTTTGCTGTCACTAAAACTTGCACAAACTTGTAATTGTTAACTAGTTCCCCTGTAGCGGGTTTGTTATTTTTTCAGGACGGGGTTTGAAAATGCGAGACATCTACAGTAGTAAAGATTTTATTGTGCTGGCAGCGGACTGTAAAACTCGATTACATGACACTGGGGATTGCCTAAACCTTGTTCCCACTGATGCAACTGCTCAGGCTTGGGGGGGATGTGAGGAAGGGAGGTGGTTTTGAGTCACGTCTGGAGGTGCTTTAGCACGAAGGGCAGGAGCAGCCCACTCCACCCAGCTGCTCCCACCCTTCAGCCAAGTGAGCCCGATGTGGACCTGAGGATCTGGGGGGATCACAGGAGGCATGCATAGCTGAAACAATGGATGAGTCCTTCGCTCATCACTGCCTAATGACATGAAAATCATGGGGAAGGAGTAAGCTGAGATTGTTCTGTAGAAAAATCTTTTCCATCTAGAAATGGGCTCCCCTGTTGGCCCCCTCTCTCAGTTCGCTGCTGACACGGGAGTTTTCCCTCTAAGACAAAACTTTCCGCAGTTTGTATCCATTTTATATCCATTTATATGACTGCTAGCATTTTTTCATATTCCAGCGGACCATTTATGGTAAGAATATACGTTTTCCAATAAATAATCAAAGTGATCATATTTTGGAAGGGGAAAAAAATTGTAGTAGGAAACTTTTGGGGAAAAAAAAATTGGCCTGTGCTGAACATTGAGCCAGCATGATATCTTTTTTCCTTCCAATAAATCTTCTGGCTTATTTCTGTACCCAAACTACAGTGAGCCAAGAGGAATTCCTGAACGCTCGGGTACAGTCAGCCCTTCCCCTGCTGCGGCATGCTGCAGGAATGCCATGAGCTTTTTTGAAGCTACCTCCAGGATTTGGTTAGCCAGGAGTAAGAGAAGCAACAGGCTAAGAACATGGCACTTTCAAAGCAAAATAAAGCAGCTTTTTTTTGCTACATCTGTGGTGTAAGCCTCAGTGAAGGGGAGAGTCCGGTAGGGAAGTTGCCTTGAAAGGAAGCAATAGTGGATGGAGGAGCCTCCTTACAAAGTCCCTCTGTCAGTAAAACATGAGTTCAGGTGAGCTCAGGTAACATTCAAAAGTGCAGGCAGGAAAGCCCTAAATGGCAAATCTCAGCATGTGATTAACCTGGGGAACACCCTGCTCAGGAGCCTTTCCAAGGCAATCACTTGACTGAGGCCCATTGAACCTCGAGCAGTGTGATGACTGCAGGCAAATGATTGCCAAGGGGATCTGGAGGGCAATTCTGCAGGTTGTCCTTCTTTGTGTGAAATTCCAGGTGCAAGGTCCCCGCTCTGGAGGAAGCATGAGTCACACAAGGCTTCTGCTCCTGGCTCTGGCAACCTACTTCAGTTGGGGTAAAATTCCAGGTTTTATCCTATGTAGCTGCTAATTCCCCACCTTTACCCAGTAGTAAGAAGGTCTCATTGAGTGAATTCCCTGAACTCCTATCTTGCTGAAACCTGAGCCCCTCTCCATGAGTATACCACTGGGTCATTCAAGTACATCCAGTATCTTTTTTCTGAGGGGAAGAGAGGGAGGGATAGTGTTACACATTGTGCAGAAATGCTATTAACTGTAGTTGAGCATCGCAACTTGGATTTATTAGCAGGGGGCTGAAATACCTACATGGCTGGGGATGTAACTGATAATCTCGTCGTGCATCCGTTTGAGCAAATGGGTCCCGTCCCTGTGCACTCATCAGAGATTTAGTGCTTCTCAGGAGCCTTTTTGCAATCACAGTCATTTAGCAAATATATGATACTCCACACTCAAAGCCATGACAGGGGCATATGGTACTTCCTACCTCCTAAATGTTGATGGATGGAATTGCTTTGACTACTCAAGGAATCAAAGGCCTGGTTTGAATCTCAAGGCATTGCGTTGATTTTGGTGAGCTTCCTTCTGATCTGTCCTGTATTTGGAGAACCAGGTTTATTCTAAGTTAAACAAGAAAGAGGGTTTGAACAGATGAAAATGTCTCCTACTCAGTGGTGCTGAGCACTTGCAGTCTCAAAAGTTGGAGCAATGGGAAGTTTGAAGATGATCTCATTTCCAGCATTTAAAATGGGCTTTTTCAGGCAGAAAAAAAAATAAATAAATAAAAGGAGAAAAGAAAAAGAAAGTACACTTCAGGCAGAAAATGTACAAGCTCTCTATTGGTGGCAAAAATCTGAGCACACAGGTACTCAAAAATTGGATAATGTTGTGAAAAAGAGCAAGAGCTAGATCTGCTGCCAAAATCAGACCCATAAAGGCCAGTGGACCACTGCTAACCCACCATCTCCTTTTAAAAGCAAACTTACCAGCCAGAATGGAGATAATCAGATACCTCCTGGTTTTCACTGGGATTTACCAGAAACTTTTCTTGGTGGTGAAGACACCATTTTGGACAGAGCCCCAGAGAGAAGAGCTGATACTCAGAGCTCCCACCTGCAAATGGCAGAGGCTGAGTCTTTACGCTGCTTAATTCCAAAGAGGAATTTGAAGTGGCAGGTGAAGGAGGGCACCTGCCTTTCAGTGGGAGAAGGGGAAAAGGCTTATTTTTTTTTCACATACACAATTTCATATGCTCAAAGTCTGGCCCTGTGCTGAGCCAAAACGACCACCCAAGGTCTCCTGCAAATTGCAGCTGTTATTCCTCTCCCTGCCCAAGCTGTGGACGCGTGTCTCTCGCTGTGCACCGCGTGGCCAGTGAGCCTCAGCACAATAATGTGTTTTCCTTCTCCCAACACCTGACAGTGGCATGATTTCACCAACCACTTGGTCCCACTGCTGCATACTTTCCAAGGTGATATAAATCAAACAGATTAACGTGTTTGCTTTTAATTTTACATTTTAGAAACAGCTGTTGAACCACCTCAATGCCAACAGTGTCTATTGCTAGCATTAGTGTCATTAGTAATCATTGCAGCTGTAATAGCAGCATTATCTCCTGCTAAAAGGGTCACTGATGGCTCAGGACAGAGCTTCAGGGAAGCGAAAAGAGCAGACTAAATGAGATGGAAACTGCAAACAGTTGCTTCTGTCTTAACTTGCATAAAGACCTCTGGATGCTATGCAGAGGGAAATTAATTTGCACAAGTAGCAAAAATTTTGGCTAGCGTGTCATCAAGGAGGTGGGGCTTGTGGTAGCTCTTGTGCCACTTGGGCTAACGTAAAGCATATAAATATGGGAAAGAGAGAATGGGGACATTACTACCAACCATCTTCATCCCTCAGAGCAAACTTCTCTCCACCTCTTGCTGCCACCACTCGGGTAAGTCGGACTGCCTCCCTTTCTCTTTCTACCTGTTTTGCAGATCTGTCTTCTTAAGTTGATGTAGCAGGCGGTGACAAGTGTGGCTCATTGACCCAAGAAAATGAGGCCTCCTCAGGTCTTTGAGGACATTGTGCTGGTTTTGGGCCATCATCACACATTACAGCCCCTCCTGACTGGGCAGAGAGGGTTTTTCCTCTGAAGGGGTCTGCTGATCTTGGCTCTCAAGGGCCTGTACACTATAGGGCTTGGTGGGATGGCTCTGCCAGCCTTTTGAGGCAAGACAGCAGGCATCTCTGATGGAGATGATGGAGCATGGAGACAGAGATGGACTTATAGTCATTAGTAATTTACTGTCACTTGTAAAGCCTGATGCAGAAAGCTCTCCTTCCTCCTCAGACTAGCAAATCCATCTCCTACACTGGTCTCACTTCCATGCCAGAGGAGCTGAAAGACTTATGTCTTTCATGCTTGATTACAACATATTTTTACCTCCTAGACTTTCCTGTGTCTCCTCTGCCTCTTGACCCCAGGGCTCACCCTGCCCACCATGGCTCTGTGGATCCGATCGCTGCCTCTCCTTGCCCTCCTCGCCCTTTCCAGCCCCGGGAGCAGCCAGGCAGCTGTCAACCAGCACCTCTGTGGCTCCCACTTGGTGGAGGCTCTGTACCTGGTGTGTGGGGAGCGGGGCTTCTTCTACCAACCCAAAGCCCGGCGGGATGTCGAGCAGCCTCTAGGTAAGTCGGGCTGACCGTGGAAGCGGTCGCGCGCTATGTGATGTGAGATGCAACAACTTTGATAGTGACACCAGGAATGTCCTTCATGGGGAATGCCAGGAATACCTTCGGCATACCAACAGCATCACATTGCCAGGGAAAAGCTCTTCAGGTTAAAAAGGCAGACAGGAGGGCAGGCAGGGAGAGAGGATTTACGAGGCAAAAGGAATCGTGCCTGAAAGCTCAAACTCGTCTATTTCTTTGCGTGGCCGTTACACCAGCCTGGGAGTATTCATAGAAAATAAAGGTGGGAGGAACTCAAGAAGCCTCCTTCTGCCCCAAGAGAGGATCAGTTGTCCCCATTCTATTTCTTATCCACATTTGTCTGGTAGGTTCACAAAAACCTCCAGAGAGAAGGATTCTTCTGCCTTCTGGAGCTGCGCATTCCCAAGTTTAACTGACTTTCTTCTTGAGTGTTTCTTCCCAATATCTAACCTGAACATCCCTTGCTGTAAATTATTTCTTGTCTTCTCAATAGTGGACATGGGGAAGAGCCTAGTCCTTTCATCTTTATGATTGCTTTTCAAAATATTTGAATACTGTTCCCATGTCTATTTTTGACCTTTCCTCAAGCAAACACAACCCTACTACCTTCTTTGGTCAGATTTTCTAGATCTCTAGACATGCAAGTTGTTCTGCGTTTGTCCGTATCCTTGCTGACTGGTAAGGCCTGGAGAAGCACATTGAACATTCTGTCTTCCAAGCTTCTAATCAAGACTGTGACTAGATAAAGAAGAGACCCCTGCCCAAATCACATCCATTTCAATCCTCTCATTTCAACATCGACCTTTATTTAACCTCCCCTGACGATAATACATCTCCCACCATTTCTCTTCCCATCACATACTGTTTTGATCCATATCCAATTCCTTCTCCTGTGTTTGTAACCATCCTGTGAAATAGTCTTAGGGGTCTTTGTAAGGTGAAGTAAGATAATGCCCTAGCAGAGGGTTTGCCATGATTTGTTTGGGATGTCATTTGCTCCATTCTCTGATTATTCATTTCTGGAGACCACCACAAAGGGGTTGGATGTTTCAGTAGCCAAATTATCTAAATAGTGTACAGAGAATTTTAACTGTGCCAAACAGATTGCGAGTATTTGAGGATTTTCTACCTTTTTTCAGGACTTTTGCCTGAGCCACCACCTCTTTGTTACACAATCTGGTTATGTTTACTGTCTGCTCACAGCTGGCTCGGAGGATGAAGACAAGTAAATCACAAAACATTGACTAGCTATTTCCTCTTCTACTTAACATTGGACCAAATTTTTCCCAAATTTCCCTTCTAGCACACTAGGATAATGATTTTGTGTTACTCTTGTGCCTTGTTCATTGCCTCACACTTTGGGGGTTTGGGGATTTTGCATCTTGTACTGTACTTGTATTGCCCTAGAAACCACATCTCATTCTCACTTTCCAGGCATTTTCTCTTTGTTGTTAGGGGCTCTGTTCTTCCTGCAGGAAAAACCTCATTGATTTATTTGCCATTTTCCGTATTTTCATTGGGCAACTAAAACCTGAACAGATCTGTGCACAAGTTTTCAAGTTCTCACCAGCAAATAAGACATCTTGTTGAGTTTTATCTGTGTCCAAATACCCTAATTTATCATTGCTTCTAAAAACCTGCCCCCAGCTGTGAACGCAGACACACACAAATGCTTTTGCTGTCAGCTTGGGGCTGTATCCAGGCTGAATCAGGCTGTTTGGGAACAGCTGGGAAATGCACCCAGCCTCAGAACAGGACTGTCCCCACAATCCCATGACATCCCAGTTGCCTGCCCAGGCTCCTAGAAGAGTGGGTAACTGCCTAAAGGGTACTGCAGTCCGAAAATCTTCTCTCTAGAGCAGACAATCCCATTTTATCATCTTACTAGTTGCTCACCCCAGGGAGGGTGCAGGATTTCTCTTCTTCTCCACACAGCTTCACCAGTGAAGCCCCTGTATCCCTCTATCCCTCACACTGCTGATAGCCACTCATCTTGGCATCTTCTGAACACCACAGGATTATTTTGGGAGAGGAAACAGTGAGCCTGAATGTGCTACAAGCAGCATCAACCTGGGGAAACCTGTGCACCTTCCTTCCCATTTTCCAACCGACTCTGGATTAAAGATCTGGTGCCTGCTAAGGGGGTGTCTGCAGGGCTCAAGAGCCAGGGCTGATGCTGTGTGATGTCCCACACCTTCTCTTCTTCTTCCCTGGCAGTGAGCGGCCCCTTGCACGGGGAGATGGGAGAGCTGTCCTTCCAGCAGGAGGAGTTTGAGAAAGTGAAGCGAGGGATCGTTGAGCAATGCTGCCACAACACCTGCTCCCTCTACCAGCTGGAGAACTACTGCAATTAGTGGCAAGGGCCAGCGCTGGGGAGCTGGCAGGCCACGGGCAGAAAAACGCACTTACGCTACTGCACCTTCAAAGCAATTAAATAAATGTTGTGGATCTCTTGGAAGGACTGTGCTGGTTCATGTGTCCACATCTTCCTGTCTGCTTTAGAGTGTCAGTGTCTGTGCTTGGGTAAGGCAGTTTTCAGCCATCACTTCAGATTATCCTTCTGCCATGCCAATGAACTCCATGGGAGCGAGGGAGGGAGGGGTGTTACAGAGCTTTGGAGCAGGAATATGGAGCATCCAGCACCCCCAGTGCTTGGAGAACGAGAAGGAGAAAGCAGAGAGGTTTGAACAAGACTTCTCTTGCTAGGGAAACATTACATCTGTAACAATGTCATGCTGATCAACTTCCTGCAGTTCACAGCCCAAATATAGCCAGGCAGCTGGAGACTGAACTTCCTCAGCTACATAATGGAAACAGTAAAGATTAGGCAAAGAATTATGTCACCTATTCATTGTACTCAGAAAAACCATGGATGGCCACCATGGCCAATTAAGAAAGTGTGTCTAGTTCCCACTTCTGGTTGTGGGAGGCCCAGGCAGAGACCCTGCTCTGGGATGTGCTTGTCATTCACAAGGATGTGACAAGCCACGTACTGAAAGTGGATTTAATCCAGAAGGTGGTTTGAATCTATTTGCCATGTGCTGGGCAGTATCCCTGCTCCTGATGCTGCAAACCTCCTCCAAGTATCTGGTCCCAGAATTGCCACTTTCTGTGAGGAAGAGCTGCCACAGCAATGCCAGCTGGCCAGAGTGGCCCAGAGTTTAGGGAAGGGCTGTGTTCCCTCTGCCAAGGGACTCCCATGGCAGTGTACTGAAATCCATGCGGAAGGGCTCTACGGGATGGGCTCAGCCTGGCAGAGGTGACAGCAGCAGCCAGGGCTGCAACTTGCTGGTGACAGATTTTGAAAGCTGGTCTGAGAGGAGCCTGTGGTTTTAACAGCCTCATTTCCCAAACCAGTTCCAACTGCCTCCAGTGGAGCTGCACAGATGGAAGCTGCCATCTCATCCCTGCCAAAATGCATTACTCCCAATCCTATCACAAGCACAAAACTGGCCAAACCACTACAAACTGAAAGGCTGGAAGAGCAGCTGGAGGAGCTGCAGAAAAGAAAATACAGACATAAAAAATGAAATCAGAAAGCAGTCATGATTCCCTCTGGTGACCTTCCATACAAATTCCCTTGATGTAGCCAAAAGCTCAAGACAGGGGCCTCCTTCTGCAGGTGCCACAGCAGTGCTACTCAGCCAGTCCTGCTCCCTCTGACCACCTTTTCATCCCTCTCCATCACCCTTTCTGCTGGGCCCCACTGAATATTCACAGCAGCAGAGCTTTCGACTGTGACAAGCAGCTTCAGGCCAAAATCTTGCGGTTATGAAAGCATGGCAAGATATATTCTGTTCCTGAACTCCTTGGCTCCCACAAACCCTCACAGTGTATAGCTCCAGTGGTTTCTAGGGGGGACTCCCTAGGAGCAATTCTCCTACCTGTCCTGGTGAACCATGAGATCAGGACAAGTGTTGCTGAAAAACAAACAAACAAACAACAAAAAAGCAGAACTATTGCTCGTGGTAAGCCCACCAACATATCCAGGCATGCAGCCAAGCATCAGCAATCCCATCTGTCCAGGAGACACCACCCTGATCCAAAAGGCAGAGGCTCAGGTCTGCTTGGACCTTCTGGAGGGAAAGGACATCCAGCCATGGTGGTTCCTCCATCTGGCACAGCCCTGTTTATCTGCTGGCACTCCTGCCCTGGCAGCAATGCTCTGCTCGGGTGAGGACAGCTCTTCAGAGATGCCCAGCTCATTTCCTGCCCTCTGCCATTGTTTGTGCTGATCCTTTGTTTGTTTGCTTTTTCTGAATGCTCTCAATTAGGACTTGTTGGGAAATTGCAAATGCCACTTTTTCTACTGGAAAATGTTGATTCATCAGGACCAGCACTCCCCGCAGGAACGGACTGGTTTCAGCAAGGCAGAATTCGAAAGGATGAAGGGACGTAGAAGGTTCAGGTGCCTGCTTTTCTTCCTCTGCATCCAGTTGCCCAAGAAGACCACAAGCCAGCCACCAGGCTCAGGGCTACCCAAGGATGGATGCTTTTGCTTCTGCTGAAAGATTCCAGAGGGTGACCACCAAGGTCAGGGAGGGACGGATGTCCCCATGCCCGCTCTAGGGACCCAAGCTACCTGAGCTGTCTGCAGAGCACATGCAGGTGCTGTTGCTCCCTTCCTCCTCAAAGCAAGAGCTGTCCTGGAGATGAGTGGCCTACGGTGGGCTACGCTGCTCTCCAGGAGGTTCTGAACATTCTGCATCAATTTTAAAACTGTAGAAAGCCTAAAAAAAAAAAAAGGAAAATTCTACACTTTGCTTTCCAGAACTGAAAATAACATGAAGGGTCGGCTCTTCACTTTTTAAAAGCTGCAGTAAGGTGAAGGCCGAAGGAGAACAAAGGTTCTTTTTCCCCTTTTTCTGGAACTCCAGGGAAGGAAGTGTGAAGGCAACCCTGTCCATTTTCCACACTGGAGCACATAGCTCCCTGGCTTACAAACGTGATGCTGCTGGATTGCTGACCCTGTGCTGTGGCAGGCCAGGCAGCTTTAGCCCCCTACCCCATCCAAGCCCAAAAATGGGTGTCCTTAAGGTCCTTACAGAGGTCTTTACTGTGGTCCAGGATGGAATTTTTTTATAAAGCCTCCCTCAAATCCTTGTGCCCTTGCCCAGGCCATTCCCTGTTCTCAGTTGTGCTTGGGAGATGCCAGATCTTACGAATTCCTGCAGGAGAAATGACTCAAGGACAGGGAATGCCGCATCCATTGACCTCCCTCCCTGCTTCTCCTCTTGTCAGGCTTTGCATTGTGATCTTTGGGAAGCAAAAGCATCCAGTCCCCTTTACTCTGACTCAGCAGTTGCTCTGAAATGATTTTTGTGGTAGCAGTGGGGCATCTTGCCTGACTAAAATATCTTGGCTCTGCTACTCTTGCAACAAACTTCCAAAGGTCTCATGCTCGTGGTGGAGGACAATTTGAAGAGAATGCAAATAAAGGCTTCGGTTCATTCATGCTGCTTGAATAAAGAATAGAAAGCTGAGCCGCAGAGGGGATTGCAAGGCAAATTCTTTGGGCTGCTGAGTTGTTAACACTGCCTAGAAAATAACAGGACCAAAGTTGCCCCTGCCTGCCACGTGCACGGACCCTCATCCGAAAGGGCAGCGCTTCGGTTTTGAGGAAAAGGGAGCGATGTGCACAGCAAGGGGAATGGAGAGGAATCTCGGCTGGGCACTGGCCAGGGGGGTCCCTGGTGATCGGGTGGCAGATCATGTCCTCCAGATTGCTGGATGGGCTCCCCTGCTCCAGCTTATCGGGAAAGGAAGGGAAGGCTGCCACTTTCCCGGAGCTAATCCGACTGCATTATTTCCTTTCCGGGAAACCACAGATAGAGAGCTCTCTATTGCTCTGGGAACTCAAGAGATTCACTTTAAGAAACAGTCAGACTATACCCTGGGATTTATTTCTTTTTAACCATCTTATCAGCATTTTAGGAAATTTTAAACCTGCTTACAGCCTCTCTCCTTATCTGCAGAGTGATTCCCTAATAACAGACTTGCAGCAATGACTTGAGTTGGAAGGCATGCACTGAGCAGATTCAGTGTTAAGACCTCAAATTCACTCTGATTTAGACCAACCTCACCAAAGACACCTATCTTGAACAAAAAATAGTCCTTCTTCCTTCTCCTTACACTCTGGGCAGGAAGAAAACTTCAGGTCAGGCTATAAATTGATCTGGAAAGTCACTGCCAGTGCATTGTCTCTGGCTGAATTATTCCTGCATGATGAGGAGGAAGGAAGCTGCTTTTTTCCAGTCCTGATGCCAGGCTGGTTCTCACATGCCCCCCAGTCCTGTTGGGCAGAGCAGGCAGGAGCAGATCCAGGACAATAACGGGAAGCAAAGCAAGCCCACAGGAGTGCACAAGGAAATGATCTGAGCCTCAATCATTTCCCTCCATCCCTCAAACCTTTCCCTCCATTCCCAGTTGTCTTCAGGACTGTCAAGAAAAGGTGGACAAACCACCTGAGCTCCTCCAACGTCCTTTCTGTTGCTGAAAAAGACAGCCAAAATACCACTTTATTTCTTTTTTTTTTTTTCCATGCCTGGTACATGCCAGGATTGCCAGGATCTCCAGAATGCGTATGATTGCTCACACTAAAATTTCCCACAAATGTTTTCAGATTTTGGAAGAAAATGGATAAGAGAAATAAATTTGGATTTTGATTTCCAGGTTGTTGTAGTTTGGGCTTTGTAATGCTGGATTTTGGCAGTGGGGGTGTTTTACATAACTGCCAACTTCTGAAATGTAACTTTTTGTCAGAAAATAATGCAGCTTCCTCTTTCCTAATCAGAAAACGGAAAATCAAATATAAATGACACCACCCACCCTACACTGACGATAAACCATTCTGTGGAATTTTCAATGGAAAAAATTCTACCCTTTTTTCCCCTTATCAGAAACCTCCTCCACTTTGGAGACTGGGACCCAGCAGGGTCCTGGCTCTGCAGACTTGCCTGCCAGCAGCTCTTGCACACCCAAGTTTCAAGCTTTTCCTACATATTTGGGGGGATTTAAAAAACTTATCCCAAATAAATGCTGTCTTGGCCCCTGGGCTTCTACTGAGTTCAGTGGCAAGAAAAAGAAATCGCAGTGAAAAGACCAAGACCTAGTCAAAGCATGTCCAGGTTGCACACCACAGCCTGCTCCTCTCCTGCCTCTTGTTGAAATTGCTTTTTCAGTATGCCTGCAGCCTAAACCTGGCCACATTTTTCCAAAAGCTGGCACCTTGTCCCAAAATAATGAATTCCAACCCCAAATAAGGAAAAGAAGTGACCCCATGAAATTCAGATGAAATGTGGACAGGTCATTTTTCCGTCCTAATCCTGGTGCAGAAGTTCTGAGGCAGGTGTTCAGTGTGCAAACCTGTGCTGCCACGGTGTTTTGGCTCACCAAACCCTGGGTGCTTCTCTCAGGTGTGGAAGCAGTGACAGGGAGGGGACCAGGTCACCCTTCAGCCCGTGCATCCAGGGTGCAGAGGGGTCATCGGGGCTCAGCCTGGCTTATGCCTTAAGCCTGTGGGAGGACCACCAAAGGCTGAAGTCCCTCTTGTTAAGCACTCCTCCAGCAGCAGTACCTTTGCCCTGCAAGATCCCTGACCTCACCCCAGGAACAGTGAGCAGCATTGAGCACTGACATCATGCCCATTTTTCCTTTATGGTTTTGACTACAGAGCCCGGAAATCATTCTCAAGATGCTTGCCCTTCCTTACCCTGTGGAGCTGTTCCTTTGACTGCCCCGTTTCTCTGTGCATCCCATTTAAGAACACAGGACTGGGAGCAGCTCTTAAGCCAGTTGCCTCGTACCTTGCTAACCTGACATCACTGCCTTGTTCATCTCCAAAAAGACTTTAACATCCCAATTTCTCCCTTTAGCCTGTGTGAAGTTTTAGTTTCTGGAACCTTTCCTGAGGAATTCATCCTCTCCTGTTGGGCTTCACAGCCCTCACAACCTGGAAAAGATCCCGAGGTTTCACATATCTGTTCAGAGCAAAGCAATTATCCGTGGCTCTGTCACTGAAATAGGGCAACACAAAAATGTTGGGAATCTGTTAAAGCCAGATTCCTGCGACGGCTTTCCCTTCTCCTGCAATCCCAGCTGCTGCCAGGGGATGGAGCGCAGGTCAGCCCACAGCTGGATCCCGCAGCCCTGCCTGCAGCTGCCCGGCAGCACCGTCTAGGGCAGGGCACGGCGGCACGGCCAGCGGGAACCCGCAAAAACACTGGTAAATACAGACTGCGTTGGAGAAAAGCTCCCTGGAGATGTGATGCTGGAGTAAGTCTTTGCACCATGGGACCAGCAGAGCTGGGGCAGCAAGGAGATGGCTGGAGCAGTGGAAACAAGCTGCCTGTCAACCCACAGGCTGCTCCTGGCATGTCCGGAGACCTGCAGTGATGATGATGAGTTGGGTTGCTGATGCTGCTCTTGCTCTTCTCTTTGTTTAAAGGTGGTGTTCCATCAAGGAAGATTTTGGTTGCCTTTCTGAACCTCCTGGCTCTTGATGCTGGGACCGCCAGCCTGGCTGTCACAGCCCAGGGCACCCTCAGCACCAGTGCATTGTCACCATGCAGCCCACCTCCTTTCTGTGCGCCCTGCCCAATATTTCCTCTGATGCAGCAGGGACCTATGACCCGTTTGGGCCACGTGGGCCTGTGTTTTCAAGTCAAAAATCATCTTTTTGAGCAGACCAAGGGTTAGGTCTGAAATAACCTCCAGCTGCAAAGAACCTGTGCTGTGCAACAATACCCTGGGCTCTTGTGGCTCGCCCTGGCACTGAAGGACTGCCAGAGCATAGATATATGTGCTGAATGGAAACATTAAAGTTTCAATGCTGGGACATCTCCTCACCCAGCTTTGCCACGGGGCTGGTGCTCAAATCCTCACTCCCACACATCACATTTTATGGGATCATGGTGCTGGTTCTTGGCCATGACACGATTTTGACCAGCTATTCTGCTCTTGGGGACAGCCATGACCCCAGCCAGCACCTCGTCGCCGGGGATGAGGCCCTAATGAGGGTTATGAAATGATGCTACAGCCAGCAGAGGGAGTGCTCAGAGCTTCAGGAATCACAGGGACAGCTTGGGAAGCGGTCGAGAAAGTGTACTAAACCCAAGACCAGGGTGATAGGGTGCTGAAACAAAGGTTCTCTCTGGCTCAGCTGCCAGCCTGGTGATGCTCAGCTGTGAGAGGATGGAGAAATGGATCTGCCATGAACCCTTCTGGAGACCTCGGGTACTGGATGAGCCAGAGATGAGGATCCACATGCTTGAGCCTCTCAGGAATTTTGCAGAGCTTGTTCTAAGCCGCCAAGTGAAATTCCCCCCCATTCACTCAGTTCTGGCTTTGAGCTCTTAACTTCAGGCTTTCCAAGCGAAGTCATTGCTGCACGTCAGTTGGTAAGGAATCACTCCTATAGCATTTCTTTCCAAAGAAATTGCCCTTGTGCCTCACATAGGTGCTGGAATCAGGAGGCAGTCTGTGAGCTGAGAGTTGTGGGAAGCTCAGGCTCGGCTCTGCCCACCAAATGAACATTTTAAGCAGATCTTCATTTGATTTTTGGCCAAAAAAGAGCAATTTGTATTACTTTAGTGAATTAAAGACTTAACATCTGGCAATATCTATAACAGTCTCTTATGTTAGGGAAAGGTTCTAAATTATCCTCCAGGAAATGCCTTAGTGGTGGCAGGGGCCCTCCACTCACACACAATGTTAGAGATATAATTAGTTTCTCAAATGCACACCGTCAAAGACTCATGCCTGGTCCTCTCCCAACTGTGTGGATTCCCGAGATTTTTCAATGAAGGCACTTCAAGCACCAATGAGCAATTTTGCAACTCGTCTCTAAGCAGATCAATAACTAAAAGCAATGTAACGAAGTCAGGTGTCTCTGGATTGTGTTGGGACAAGCTCATGAGAGGATTCTGATGTGGATGAGATAAATGCCATTAAATCACTTGCAGGGCGAGGTTTAAGTGGGGAAAGCATAGCACTGAGTGTTAGGAAGGTGTTGTGCATGGTGAGCACCACCGCGGGCTGATTAACACCGCATGCAAACGCTGTTGCAAGCCCGATAAAAGACAATGGCACACATTTTCACCACTAAATACATCAGCGATGAAAGGGAGCTGTGGGAGCTGGGGGAAGAGGCAGAAAAGAGCAGCAGGAATGACCTGACCTGCCTGAAATCTGCTTTTCTACTGGACAGCAAGGAAACTTTCTCTACATGTCTGACAAAAAAAAAGTTGAGAGAGACTTGGTGGCAACCAAGACGGTGGTTGTGAGAAGAGTGGATGGTGCGCAGTGGCCAAATGCCTTCTGAGATTTAGTGTCTAGAAGGTGAAGTTAAGCCATCTGGATTGGAGTGGTGTTTGGTGGGCAAGAGGCAGCTACTCAGAGGGATAGTCCAGCTGTCAACAGGAAAGATTTGTGGAGTTTGAATCAACGGAAGATGATACTTCTTCAGTGGAACAGAGTCATGGCCAGAGAAGGTCTCTGCTTGAAAATACCCTCCTTTTGCCCCACTACAGCTGAGATGTGGCAGTGGACCCTGCCACCAGCCCAGGCAGCCTGTTGATCTTATTATTCCCTTCTCAAAGCCAGGATCAAATGAGGAGAATAAATCCATAGGAAGGAAATGTTCCCTCTTACCTGCAGTTGCTTTCCAAATCAATCTTCCCCCCTGGTCAGGAGAGATCTCATGCAGCTCTGCAGCAGAAGACACTCTCTGTCCCACCAGCCCTGTCATGTGCTGTTAGGTGGTCCCAGCTTTTAGGTGGAGATGCCTTGACACAAGACAGCCTGGTATTTCCAGCTTATAGTTACTCAAATCTGAGAGGAACGACAGCACTTGCTTGTGATGTGGATGACTCCTTCAAAAGCTGATTCTGTCTCAGCAAACTGGGACTGGAAAGCCTCCATGAAGATGGAAGGGCCAATCCTATGATAGGTTCAATGAAGGAATAGAGAGAAAAAGGCAATGCAAAATGGCTCAAGCAGTGATTCATTTGGACTTTTATTATGATTAACTCGAAATCAGCAAGAACAACCAAGCTGTTGGCAAATCCATTTTAGAGTTATGAGCAGCCCTCTAAAATCAGTTTTAGTCAGTAATATCCTCCACATGTGCTACTGCAAACCTACTTTTTGACAACACCTGATGGCTGGTGCAGAAGCAGGAGAAAAGTCCATCCTGCAGGGTGGTGGGAGCTCTGGTGTGGTGCCTTTCCCCTCGACTGCCACACCCTGCCCCTGCAACCTGTGCTGCAAACCATTTTATTCAACTATATCTGTATGCCAAAGAGTGCATCCTCTGGGCAACCCAGCAGAAATGTGGGCTCCAGCTTGGGACTCACTGGGGCACAGCGAGGTTCAACACACCAGGGCTTTCCTGACAGAAACCTCTTCTCAGGGCTTCAGATCCCCCAGCTTCAGAGCAGAGCTGTTCTTCCCCACTCCATCCGGGATCCTGGCTTGCACGCTTTGCCTTTACCCTCCTTGCAAAGTCACAATCAGCAGCAGGGTGGCAGAGTTCCGAAACAGCCTGTGGGGGAGAGGGCTGTCTGTCAGAGAGCCCTGGAGCAGCTTGTCTTATGAAAAAAAGGCTGTGTCTGGGAGGCTGGCTTCCCACAGCCTCTGCTGTGGCCACGCCAGGGAAGAGGTAGGTGGGAAATCAGATGCTGCTTGGGCAAATGTGTGTCAGCAGTGTCTGCTCAGGCTGGTGTTGAATGCTGGAGCCAGGTAGAGCACACCCTGGTTGGACCAAGTGAAGTGCCCACAATCTGTGGCCCACTGTGTTTGGTTTGAGGGGTCCTTGCAGCCCCCTGGACATCCACCTCCCACCCCACAGCTAACTCTGTGGCTGCAGCAGCTGGATGTGGGATGCAGAGATGCTGCTGCCTGCAAGGGAGCTCCATCCACCTCCTGGGCTTAAGACCTCAGGAGCTTCCTGCCCCCATCAGATGGTCTTGCAAAAGCACCACAGGATCAATCCTGGTGCTGGAACCCAGTGGGCAGAGAGAGGTAGGTCACAGAGGCCGGTATGTTGGTAACCAGAGGCCATGTGGTACTGGCAGGGAGAAGAGCAGCCCAGAAGATAAGAACCACCACCAAAACCCTCCAAGCATGGTGGAAGTGGCTTCCTCAGCCCTAGCTTTCTCAGTGGCCTCGTGCAGGTCACGTAGCCCACTATCCCCATTCCCTGGATCTCACGCCCCATACGTTACCCACCAGCCAGGGTAGATCCTTCAATGCAGTCCCTGAAGCTCAAGGGCTGTTTTCCATTTTATTGCAGGGATCTGGGGCTGTTTCCACTCTGTTGACCAGAACCTGGCTCCAGACATTGCTCTCCTGGCAGAATCATGCCCAGAAAACCATGCTTCATTTAAAAGCCAAGTGCCAACATCCCAAGCTAGTTGTTTAGACTAAATGAAAGGTTTTCAGGAAAAAAAAAAATCAGTCTGACTTAAATTCCACCCCCCTTCCCCAGGAGATTACTCCCTATCTGGTTGCCTCCCGAAGGTGGGAGCAAAGGCTTAGCAGTGAGTCATCTTTTACTTTGTATACCCCGACAGTGCTATTACTGCTCTCATGTGGGTCTCTGGGAACGGCGAGGGCGGCGGTGGGTGGGAGAAAGAGGCCACGAAGCGTCAGCCACCGGAGCGGGTTTGCACCCCAACTGCACTGCTGCGTGTGGGGGGATCTGTGAGGCATCCCCAGAAATACCGCCCTCCCCTAGGCAGGTCTGGCTTAGGGCAGGCAGGACCTGCTGCCCTACCTGGGTGGGGTCTCAAGGGATTGGCATGGGAGCTCTTGGAACACCCCAGTGACTCAGACAAATACGAGATGATGCTCGTGTAGAGTTAATTAGTGAGCGAGGGTAGTACTCAGCCTGCCCAAATGAGCCCGAAGCCCCTGGCTGACTCACTGGAAACAGTGAGGTTCCCCCAGAAAGGGATACCGAAGCAGCTCATAGGAATCAGCAGTTGCAGGCACTCAGTGACAGGAACTCCGGAGTGGGACCCAGCAGGTCTGGCCTGAAATAAATCCCCACCTCGGACACTGAGGCTTCTTGGAGGGAGAGTAACTTTCCTCTAAAAGGAAAGGGGATGCCTGCTATCTGTTGCAGGATTTTTCTCTCTCCTTGTATCACATGTAGAGACAAAGGAATTTATTCTATCTCTGGAAAACATCTTTTTTTTTTTTTTTTTTTTTTTTTTTTTTTTTTTTTTTTTCCGCTTTGGATTAGGTTCATGGAGAAGAGATTGTTCCAGTCTGGCACCTCTTGTGGTTACTGTGCTTGTTTTGACTAAAAAACACCTGCGTGATCGCTACATATTTGAAATGGTTGCCTTTAATGCAAAAAAAAAATCTAAACAAAAATCTCTGCAACTTACTTTCAGGCAAAACAAAAATTTCTTCTGCACAAAGATCTACCAGGTGGACTGAGATGGCTCAGCAAGAGATACACGTGGAGAAATGAAGGGAGGAAAGGTGGGTAGATTTGGAATATGGACACGATTTCCATCATTGTCATTACACTTGGTGATTATTAGACATGTTCAGGTATTTGCATGGTTACAAGGGCTCACTGCAGCCACCTCTCAAAATCAGGGATGCCCTCAACTGGGACCAGCTGAAGTCAAAAGTATTGTTTTGTGTTGTCTCATTGACATTTGCTCATGCAGGTGTTTTAATTACTCTCTGCCACCACTGCCTCAGCAGCACGTCCTTGCAGCCAGCTCAGATGAAGGCAGAGGGGCTGCCACAGGGTTAGGGAGCAGTGTCACAGGGATGCAGGAGTCACCTCCAGCTCATACAGGTCAAGGCACTGAGGGTGTGCACGCCCTGAGCTGCGCCGGGAACACAGGCACCGAGGTTAGAATCCCAGGGCCACGGGAGGCAGCTGATGGAGCCTATATCCACACATGGATTATGCAGGGAAGCATTCATGGGGGGTCTCCCTTGGCTCTGGAGGTATCTTTCACTGCACTTCTCTTTAAACTGTGGGGAAGTTGGATTAGGTGAGGAATTCCACAATTTCTTAGCTTTTCAAATAACATGTCTGCGATATCACCCAGTCTGGCTCGAGCTCCCACCTGCCTTGGGAATTCAGTTAACCCTTTGCATGCTGGCTTCACAGAGGGCCTCTCCGGACCCCATTATCTCTGGCTGATGAAGAGACGGGGACTCAAGTGACACCACCAGAGTGGTGCCGGAAATAGGGGGTAGCATCTGAATCACCTGCCATTTGGCTCTACCTACTTAGACAAGCACTTGCTTCCCCCTCAGCCCAAAAATACATTTGGACACACACACACACACACACACACACACACACACACACGCCTGCACGTGCTATGCAAGTATACCACCTGCTGCTTTGAAAAGCTTACATGCATGGGTTTTTCAGGTTTTCCAAGCAATTAGTAATTAGCTTAGCGGTCTCAAGGGTCCTACCCTGTGTGAGGTCTCCTGCTCCAAAAAGGCTGGGATCTCTACAAAATCCTTGCTTCTCTCACCAGTGGCTTTCTGAAGCACAGCTGGCACCATAAAAACCCCTCCTCTCCATCACACAGGATTGTGTTATACCTACTTGCCCTGTGACACTACTCAGAGATGCCAGCTATGCACCTGTCCTTGAAGGTGAAATAGCTATGAACTGGTAACATCCCCAGGCCCACCCCGGCTGGGCACAATACCCAGCTCAGCTCTGCCAGCACCACACCACACCGCTGCCATGCTCAGTGAATTTTTCAGCAGCAGAATATAAACATTTCTAGTGAAGTGCACTTAGTGTGAGTTGCTTTGCCAAGAGCTGTTGCCTCCCCTCCTTCACTATGACTATGAGAGAGAGTTTTGTTTAAGTGAGAAAACAAATTGTCTACACCTCCTCCCCTCCCCACTGGGCATCCATCACCCAGGGCAAGGGCAGTGTGGTCCAGAGGTGATGCTGGCAGCATGGGTGGGCACAGGGTATCCCTGTGTCACCTGCATCAGGAATGGGAATGAGGTGAGGGTCTAAGTTATTGCAACCTCTCGTACAGCCCCTGCCAGCTGGAGGTGCTGGAAGTCCCAGCCTCAAAGGCAACGAGGCAAAAGAGGACAGACTTATCCCTCTTGTGAGCTGGTGCTTGGGGATGAAAACCAGAGGGAAATTAAATGGCTTGCCCAAGGTGATGTGTGGATGCAGTGTCAGAGGAAGACTCTGCATCAGCCCTGTGCTGCCCCTTGTCCCCATGCCCGCAGCCACCTGGCACCCCACCTCCACATCCTACTTTGGGGTCTTCACTGCTCAACTCAGACATGAGGGCATCAGTTGCTAGGCCTGGCAGCACATTTATCCTGCCCAAAAAGCCCCAGCTTGAAGAAGTGACCCTTGATAAGGTGTGAAGCACTGAACTGGAGGAGATGCTGCCACCCAACCCTCTGACCGAAGACAATGAGAGCTGCAAACAAAGACCAGCACTGAAGCACAGCAGCAATGCAAAAAGAAAGAGAAAAAAAAAAAAAAAAAAGAGGAAGAAATGCCTGAAAGATACATAGCTGGGATTCCAGAACCCCTCAGAGGTATTCGGGCTTAGCCAACAGGCTCAGGGTTTTTTTTTTTCAAAGCCATTAATTACACAACAGAGACATATCTGCACCACTCCACCTCTGCAGCAAATAAGGGCCCCACATACACTGTCCAAAATGTGTCACCCTCTATGCTCCATGCCATCAGCTCCCTTGGGCACTTGGAAAAATAACCCATCCCATGGCGGTATTTGCAGCTGGCTCTTGTGTCTGATTTTCTGCAGGGTATTGAAAGGGTGCTCAAAACATGCACCTCCCAAGGGTGCATCTGAAATGCATGAGCTGCATCCATAGGGGCAGAGGGTTGGAAATCCCACCCTGATCACCTGGCCAGCTTTTCTGAGCTCATTGCACAACGAGGCTGAAGGGAAGGTCTCCAACAAGATGCAGCAAGGGAATATTGGTGCATGTAAGGACTGCAATCACCTCTGGCGTGGCCCATCACTGGCATTGCCACCAGCCACCCAGTGACAGCTGTTCTGTTGGAGCTGCTGGAGAGGATCTCAGACACAGCTGCTATGTCTTGTTTTTTTGGGAAAGAACTTACTTAAAGCTCACTTGCTTTCTCTCATGAATCCAGCAATACAAGCAGCCAGACTGACCAGTTCATACTGATACCCCTGTGAGCAGGATAAAACATTTTTAAGGGTGATCCCTGTGTTTTCCAAGTGCAGGCAGAGTAAATTGGTGTGCATGAGGGTGCCCTGCTGGAGCATGAGACACAGACACCCTTAGAGGACATGGTGTGCTCCTGCTCAGAGACAAGTGGCATCCTTGCACACCACCTTCCCACTGCTCAGCTCCTCCCTGGGAAACACAGGGATGCCTGCTACTAGTGCTCCCTTCCCAGAATATCCTCATCAGGCCATCCCTGCAGGGACACAGCCACGGGTCACCCCAAAGAACTCCTAGTCCAAAGGGTTTCCTGCTGTCTCCTGTAACATGTTTCATTTGCAGGATGTTTTGACTCAGAGCTTGCTCTGTAGACAGACCCATATTTGTACAATGCTGTAAAGAGCCAACTTCATCCCCTGGTGCTTAGAAGAACTAATTGTACCTGCTGGAGCTTTTATTGGTCATTAAACAATCTTGGACCACTTCTTCTCCATGACATTCCAGTGGGTATTTTGATGGCAATGCTTTAAAAAAAAAGGAAAACAGGAAATGGTGATGTGCTTAGCTGTTAATACAGACACAGACACATCTTACTTCTCTGCTACTCTGTTTGTTGCACATTTTTGACACAAATAATCAGACAAAACTTGGAACCTTCTGGGTTCCCTCTGCTATGAAAAGAAGCTGGGAAGAGGGCAGCCTTTCCCCTTTTTTACCCTATTCTACCCTCCTTGGAAATTCCCTTCAGGAAGCTGTTAGCTGAGCTGGAGTCCTCCTTGGCAACCAAAGACAACCAGGAGATGTTTGCTGTTCCACAGATGATGGGGAGAAAAGGGACACTTTTCTCCCTTTCTGGGATCATCTGACACTGGGACCCCTTGCCCTCCTCCTTTTGAGCCATGCTGCAGACAGCATCCCAACAAGCAGACCCACGGAGCTTCACTTGCTGGGCATCATTTGCGTGTTTTCAATTCCTCCCTCACTCTTGGCCACAGGGACATCTCTCTACCCCACATGCTCCTCCCTGCAGCCTCTTGACCCGTGTGAGGCTGCTCACACTGGAGCTTTTCTCTGGTCACTGGGGACACTGAATTTTAAAAGACATTACAGGAATATCAAGTCTGTCCAGCCCATAAAAAAATGCATAGTTTGTCCTCCATATAAACAGGGGTGAAAGCACTACCCTGTTTTCACTGACAGTGCCTTTTACCACTGTTACAAATTCCTCTGGCACAGTGCAATAACTTACCGTGGAATAACTTCATTTTTGCTTTGCTCAGCAACCTCCAGGTCCTTAGGAAGCAAATGCCAACACCTCTCCTGAACACCTAAGTCCAGTAAGTGTTCCAAGGCATCGGTAGATCTGGGCAGGAGTCGATATAAGAGTGCCTCTTTCTCTCCGAACATGCCAAAAAAGGTGTCCTGCTGATGCCTAAGGGCAACCAGCTTTTTTTCCTGTCCATATAACAATCCTGCAGCAGAAACCCTCTGGGCTGGGAGTATGGCCTCAAAATATTCTTGCCACCCCGGCGTGCCAGGAGTCCTAAACAGACCTGCCCAGCTTCTGTTTTTGTTTGTTCCTTGTTGACCAGGGGCCCCAGGTGAATTATTTCTCTCACTCTTAGTTCTTTGACTTCAATTTTTTTGCAGGGACCTTCCATATATCACATCCCCCTTCACCAGTGAATCTTTCCTGTTCCAACAGTTCAGTGAGCCCCAGGATCAATATATCTCAGCATGCAAGGACACGGTGTTATTGTCAGGTTCCTGGGTTGTACAAAGCAGAAGGTATCACTTTCTTAAAGCCACTGAAAGATTCTCTGGGCCAAGTACAGTTATTCCTCAGCCATTAAACAGCTGTGTACAGGACTCCACATAAACTCTCTCCAGTCTCACTACGGATGACTTCTTCTAGTCCTCAGTGACCCACAGACTACCCTCACCTTCCTTTTGGCTCATCTTGGACATACCAACCCAGATCTCTGGGGCACGTCAGTAAAGCAGTCTGGTTTCTCCTGGCTGTCCTCACTCTTGACACAGGAGAATTTAGGGGGACATATGAGAATACAAACTGGGGTACCTTTGTAGTGCTGCAGGCACAGCACCTGAACCATGCACCGCAAATCCCTGCTCTGCCCACCTTGTCATTTGGGCTGAAATTGTGAAATAAAGCAAATGAGCATCACAGGGTGTCTTGGCTGGCCTGGAATTAGGTGACCTGTCATCTCTTTGGATTCTAGGTGGGAGAGGAAGGGAAAAGTCATGAAAATGTCCCCTTCCCTGAAGGTATCTGCTTGGCTTACCTCCCTAGCAGTATGTCTAACATCCACCCTGGCCCAGGACCACTGTATTTCTGCAGTTATTTACATTCCTCTGCCTTTGCTGAAGCTCACATCCCTGCCTGCAAGGTCCAGGCTGGCCCAAGCTTTCCGCTTCTTCCCCCTTTCCCTAGAAAGCTTTCCGGCCCAACGCCAAGTGTTGGTGGCCACCCACGAGAGGCTTTGATCGGCTCAGATGGGCAATGCCGCCAGGAGGCTTTGCAGTCTGCCCCAACGCTCCTGAGCTGCAGCAGCAGCAGAGGTTTTCCCTCTGAGTCCCGGATCCCCTGGTCATTCAGGGCATCTTTCACATATTGCTTTTATTTCAGCTCCCACTTTAGCTTCACTAAGCTACAGCTGACTTTGGTTGACTTTGCTTTGCGAGCACTGTCCTTGCTCCTTGCAAATTTAATGGGAACCCACAACCATCATTTCTCTCCTGAACTGCGCCGACGACCACAGAGGTCAGACAAATGCAAGAGGCAGTGGTTTATTTTTACTGTATTTTCAACATTTTCAGGTGATGCTTTGCTGCTACCCCATCCACTTTCAAACCAAAATTCTTGTTGGGATTTTGCAAGACCCTTGGTGGTTGGTGCTGTGCTTTAGAGGCCTTCCTATCCCTCTCTTTCTGCCTCCCTGTCTTCAGGTTTTGCTGCGTCCTTGGCTTCACTGGTCCTCCTGCTCTCCCTTGCAGGCCGTCCTCGGAGGCAATGCCAAGGGCTGGAGTTTGGGGTGGAGGCAGCTATTGTTCCAGCTATCTGCAGTGTAATGTTCCTTATGACTGTATTAAATGAAGGGCGGAGGTCACACATCCCTAGTTTAAATTAGGTTTCGGCTGACCTTTAACAATATTACACTCGTGGATCCTCTCATAACTCACCGAATAAACTCCCAAAGGGTTTTACCACCTCACTCTTTTCTTCCTACTGTAAGGATGCCCGAGGCTTAATGTGCTTCTCTCCAATTTCGCTTTGATTTCTAATCCTATCCCCTTCCTCCCCCCCTCAATACAGATATATTCACTCCTTTAAAGGTGGGGGAAAGAACTTGTTCCTTTTCTCTTCTGGGCGACAGCTCTTTCTTTTGTGTCTCTTTCTTCCCTTCCCCGCCCCCCTCCTCTTTCTTGACACAATGCACTATTTATTTGCACTGAAGGATAACTAAGAAGCAATTAAAAGATCAAAAGGCACAAACACAAGTAGATCCAGTGGCAACTTGTGGGGTTTATTTTGCTGTGGCTGCTGCTGCTGCTGCTGAATCTTCATCAAACTGCTGCCGTGTTTTTCCCCCAGCCAAAGGACACCTCTCTTAGTGGGTCGCTTCTTCCTCCAAAACGACTTTTTTATGATCGCTATTTTTCACCCCCATTGTTTGCTATTGCAGTTGTTTACTGGAAAATCACTTGTTTTTCTCAGGGAGATTAACCCTCCAAGCTTTCTTTTGTCTACTCTCAGGAGGTCCTTGTGGTGAGCTGGGGGAAGGGAGCTGGGCTCCTTCAGCTATTAACAGTAGCTTACAGCCCTGCTGACCCCCCTGCCAAGGTTGGGTCCTTTCCTTTGATGGGGTTCTGCTTTTGCAAGGAGGAAAGGTGGTTTGCTCTTTGTTAAGACTACCTCTGCTGAGCAGTTTGCGAGGACCCACAAGCGGGATTTACTAAGACCTGGGCATCTAGGAGAAACTCCAAAAGCCCAAAGTAAGGAGAAATCTGGAGCCCTGGCACATGCTGGCAGATGTTCAGTCTCGTTGACGGCCAGGTCACTTCTTCATATGTTTAAATATTGGTGTAGGAGCTGAGAATTGATGCCTGTGGTTGAGTCTGGTGTGCAGGGAACTGCTTCCTCAGCATCTCCCAGATGTGCCGATGTTTTGCTTGCAGCCCACAGCCCTGACACCAGGACTGCTGGGTGTGATGTGCAGCGACACATCCCACAGGACAGCTCAGCAAACAGAAGGATGCTAGGGAGGAGAGGATGCCCAAAGCCTAGTGAGAAGGGAGAATCCTGCCCACATTTTCATGGGCACGTTTAGGGCAATTCTGATTGCTGTGAGATGCACCAAGCCTCCCACCCTTGGGGGGGGGAGGGGGGGAAGTACCAACTTGAAAAAAGCAAAAAAATAAGGGGTTTTTATTGCATGCTGGGGTGAGGACTGCTGCATCCTTGCCCTTTTGCACCACTAGCTACGGCAAGCGCTACCTGAGGTGGGCCAGCCTGCGGCTCAGATCTCAGGTAGCCCTGCTCCTCTCTGCTCCAAGAAGGGTACGCGCCTGTGTCGCAGCCTGACACGTGTGCCCCTGCAGAGGGGCACCTCCCGGGGCGGCGGGGAGGGTACGGGCACCGGGGGCTGCCTTTGAAAGCCGGCGGGGCTCCTTCCCCGGGCCAGACTGGAAGGGCAGATGTTGGGGAGCGGGCGAGTGCCGGCCGGTGCATCCCGGTGTGCCTGCCACGCAGCAGCGCAGAGCAGCGGGAGCGCGTTCTGCCCGCGCTGCTGCACACGCACGGCGAAGCCTGGGAAAAGTCCCTTTGCCTTAGAGGCAGCAAGGCTCGCCTGCAGGAGCCGGCGGGAAGCAGAGGCGACCCAGCGAGCGGGAACTGCTGCGGGAAGGTGCTCTGCAAGGTGCACGACCCGGGTGCGGAGGGGCAGCGTCCATGTTGTCCACAGTGACACGCAGGGGTGGCCGCGGGGGCTCGCTGCCGCCCGGGCGGGGCTCGCTGCCCGCGGCGGGGCAGGCACGGGCACCGGGGCGACCGGGCAGGCATGCCCGAGCCTTTGCCGGGGAGCTCCTCCGAGCAGTTCGGCGGCCAGCGCGGACACCTGTGCCCGTGTGCACCTAGAGAGGGACCCGAGAGAGGAAGGGCTGGGCCATCTCCCCTCTCCCACCCCGCCGGGACTCGGGGCTCGCCACCTCGCGGCGAGAGGTGCTCCAGGGGTGCCCCCCGGCATTTTGGGCAGGGGCTCGGGGTGCGCATCCACAGCTCTTCCCCTCACCTGCGGGGCGGCCGGGGATGCGCGTAGCCCCCCTCCCACGCGGGGCCGGCAAAGGGGATAAAGCCCCCACCTCGGGTAGCAGCACGCAAAGTAACCGTGCGGCAGAAACTTTCTGTCCCCTCTTCCCTCCCGAGCTGGACTCCGGAGGGTTACGAGGAGAAGGAGGGAAGAAAGGAAGGGAGGGAGGGAAGAGAGGGGGTTAGACCGCTCTGCAACATTATTGGCTGCGTGGCCGGGCTGGTGCTCGCCGGGAGAGCATGCCCATTGGGGGGGTATAAAAGGTATAAAAGCCGGAGCGCCCTGCTTGTCTCCACGCTCGTGGGGCAGCAGCCAGGAGCAGCGGGCAGTGAGGCAGCCGGCCCCTTCGCCCCGACCAAGGGGACGCACTCAGTAAACACAAAAGTGAGAGCCACCCAAGGGGCAGCCAAAGCAGGAGCGAAAGAGAAAGGAAGAAAAAAAGGGGGCGAAAAACAACCCAGAAAAAAAAAAAGAAAAAAGGAAAAGGAGAGGAAAGGAAAGCGCTCGCTCGCTCTTTCTCTAGAATAACAAAATACCTGATCGTAACAAAATAACATCCTTCAGACAAAATCCAGCAGGGACTTGACATACCAAAAAGGCAAGGCGAGGAGAACGTGCCAGGGCGCGGGGAAGGCAAGCCAAAGCCGCGATCGCTGCCAGGGCAGGAGAGCAGCATGTCAAGCGCCGAGGCACACACGGATGAGCGCTGCCGGCAGCCCGCCTTCCTCCCCGGCCCGCCGCCGCCGCAAGAAGTTGAGAGTAGCAGCGGCAGTGCCAAGGTAAGCGCCGCTCCGCGCCGCCCCTCCGCGGGCAGAGCACGGTGGGATTCCCCGCGCCGTGCCGGGCAGAACGGTGCCGTGCCGTGCCGAGCCGCGCCGTGCCACGCCGAGCCGCGCC